>JARBWK010000084.1:0-88118 GCA_030556195.1 Anolis apletophallus | reverse complement strand
GGAGGGAAGGAAGGAAGGAGAGACAGAAGGATGGAACCAAAGAACAAAGGAAGAAAGGAAAGACAGTGGTAGAAAAGGAAGAAAGGAGAGAAGGAAATAAAAAGTGAAAGAAGGAAGGAAAGAGAGAGGGAAGGAAGGAAAGAAAGAAGGAAGGAAAGAAAGAGGGAGGGAAGGAAGGAAGGAAAGAGAGACAGAAGGATGGAACCAAAGAACAAAGGAAGAAAGGAAAGACAGTGGTAGAAAAGGAAGAAAGGAGAGAAGGAAATAAAAAAGTGAAAGAAGGAAGGAAAGAGAGAGGGAAGGAAGGAGAGAAGGAAGGAAAGAAAGAGAGGAAGGAAGGAAGGAAAGAGAGACAGAAGGATGGAACCAAAGAACAAAGGAAGAAAGGAAAGACAGTGGTAGAAAAGGAAGAAAGGAGAGAAGGAAATAAAAAGTGAAAGAAGGAAGGAAAGAGAGAGGGAAGGAAGGAAGGAAGGAGAGAAGGAAGGAAAGAGGAGGGAAGGAAGGAAGGAAGGAAGGAAGGAAGGAAAGAGAGACAGAAGGATGGAACCAAAGAACAAAGGAAGAAAGGAAAGACAGTGGTAGAAAAGGAAGAAAGGAGAGAAGGAAATAAAAAAGTGAAAGAAGGAAGGAAAGAGAGAGGGAAGGAAGGAGAGAAGGAAGGAAAGAAAGAGGGAGGGAAGGAAGGAAGGAAAGAGAGACAGAAGGATGGAACCAAAGAACAAAGGAAGAAAGGAAAGACAGTGGTAGAAAAGGAAGAAAGGAGAGAAGGAAATAAAAAAGTGAAAGAAGGAAGGAAAGAGAGAGGGAAGGAAGGAAGGAAGGAGAGAAGGAAAGAAAGAGGGAGGGAGGGAGGGAAGGAAGGAAGGAAGGAAGGAAGGAAGGAAGGAAGGAAGGAAGGAAGGAAGGAAGGAAGGAAAGAGAGAAGGAAGGATGGAACCAAAGAGCAAAGGAAGGAAAGACAGCGGTAGAGAAGGAAGAAATGAGAGAAAGAGGGAGGAAGGGAAGGAAGGAAGGAAGGAAAGAGAGCAGGAGAGAAAGAGGGAGGGAAGGATGGCCACAGCAACGCATGGCGGGAACAGCTAGTAAATTAAATAAAATCAGCTAAAGAACTATTGTTGACTGAACAATCGAGTTGTTTAAAGCGAGGCTTCAGAGAAACGCTCTCCACCCCACCACCCCAAAATGGACAGGAACCAACACTGGGCCGCTCTCCGCAGCCTGGAGGGCCAATCTCTCCATCACAGGCACCGTTCTACACCTTGTAATGTGGCAGAAGTCCACCGCGATGCGCTCCGTCATACACCATTCGGGCGGAAACATGCGGCCGTCTTTCTCCTCATAATCCACAAACTGGCGTTGATCCAAGCGTAACGCCGGTCGATTTTATCCAGCCAGGCTACCTGCAGGCAAATGAAAAAGAGGACACGATTCGTGATTGAGGTTTCCGTGTGCTTTGTCAGACTCTAACAGAAGCCATGTTATCCCAACTTATAACGTCTGAAGCATCCCAGGTGACTCCTCAGAAGGATGAGCTCAATGTGATATAATATCAATATTATATATTATATTGTACCATTATACTGTAATATTATTAGTAATATTACATGTAATATAAAATATATAATTATAATATTGTATTATTATATTGTATTACATTATAACATTATTATCAATATTATATGCATAATGGCGCAGCTTGCTAAGTGTCAGCTGCATACGAGCTCTCTGACCAGTAGGTCATGAGTTCGAGGCCTGCCCGGGTCGAGGTGGGTGCTCGACCTTATGTAGCCTGCTGTCGGCCTTTGCAGCCCGAAAGGCAGTTGCATCTGTCAAGTAGGAGATAAAGGGACCACATTAAGTGGGGAGGCAAATTTTGACTGAATTATGAGGCCATTAAAGAACTCCAGGAATGCGGAAGGAACAACGAGGGACGCTGGAAATGCTGAGAGATTATGAGTGCGTCAGCTCCCCCTGGTGGCCAGAGTTTGCCTTTGTTCGTCTATATGTGTGTATGTGGGATTGTCTGCTAAGTATGTGTGCCTGTAATCCGCTCTGAGTCCCCTTCGGGGTGAGAAGAGGAGAATGTAAATAAAGTAAATAAATAATAAATAAACAAGGGACGCTGGGAACGCTGAGAGATGAGTGCGTCAGCTCCCTGGTGGCCAGAGTTTGCCTCTGTTCGTCCATATGTGTGTATGTGGGATTGTCTGCTAAGTATGTGTACCTGTAATCCGCTCTGAGTCCCCTTCGGGATGAGAAGAGAGAAATGTAAATAAAGTAAATAAAAAATAAATAAACAAGGGATGCTGGGAACGCTGAGAGATGAGTGCGTCAGCTCCCTGGTGGCCAGAGTTTGCCTCTGTTCGTCTATATGTGTGTATGTGGAAACGGCAGGGATTGTCTGCTAAGTATGTGTTCCTGTAATCCGCTCTGAGTCCCCTTCGGGTGAGAAGAGAACAATGTAAATAAAGTAAATAAATAATAAATAAACAAGGGACGCTGGGAACGCTGAGAGATGAGTGCGCCAGCTCCCTGGTGGCCAGAGTTTGCCTCTGTTCGTCTATATGTGTGTATGTGGAAACGGCAGGGATCGTCTGCTAAGTATGTGTACCTGTAATCCGCTCTGAGTCCCCTTCGGGGTGAGAAGAGAAGAATGTAAATAAAGTAAATAATAAATAAATAAATAAATAAACAAGGGACGCTGGGAACGCGGAGAAATGAGTGCGTCAGCTCCCCCTGGTGGCCAGAGTTTGCCTCTGTTCGTCTATATGTGTGTATGTGGAAACGGCAGGGATTGTCTGCTAAGAATGTGTACCTGTAATCCGCTCTGAGTCCCCTTCGGGGTGAGAAGAGAGAAATGTAAATAAAGTAAATAATAAATAAATAAATAAACAAGGGACGCTGGGAACGCTGAGAGATGAGTGCGTCAGCTCCCCCTGGTGGCCATAGTTTGCCTCTGTTCGTCTATATGTGTGTATGTGGAAACGGCATGGATCGTCTGCTAAGTATGTGTACCTGTAATCTGCTCTGAGTCCCCTTCGGGGTGAGAAGAGAGGAATGTAAATAAAGTAAATAAATAATAAATAAATAAACAAGGGATGCTGGGAACGCTGAGAGATGAGTGCGTCAGCTCCCCCTGGTGGCCAGAGTTTGCCTTTGTTCGTCTATATGTGTGTATGTGGGATTGTCTGCTAAGTATGTGTACCTGTAATCCGCTCTGAGTCCCCTTCGGGATGAGAAGAGAGAAATGTAAATAAAGTAAATAAATAAAGTAAATAATAAATAAATAAACAAGGGACGCTGGGAACGCTGAGAAATGAGTGTGTCAGCTCCCCCTGGTGGCCAGAGTTTGCCTCTGTTCGTCTATATGTGGAAACGGCAGGGATCGTCTGCTAATTATGTGTACCTGTAATCCACTCTTGAGTCCCCTTCAGGGTGAGAAGAGTGGAATATAAATAAAGTAAATAAAGTAAATAAATAAATAAATAATATATTGTTTTATGACTGCCGCTCGTCATTCCTTTTGATCGCCGGGAGTGTGCCGAAGCTCCGATATTAGCATAACACAGGAGACACGGTGGAACTGTTTTCCTTGGCCCCCTCTCTTCACTACATTAAACTCACAAACAACCTTCGTTCGGAGGACTCTAATCTGTTAGCGGTCCCTTCCGCTAAGGTGGCCAAAAGAACTGCCACTCGTCGAAGGGCCTTTTCGGTCATAGCGCCGACATTGTGGAATGCCTTGCCGCCCGCTACCCGGGCCATCCATGACCTGCTCCCGTTTAGATTAAATATTTATTAAATAAATAAATAAAATAAACCTATGGTTGCATTGGCTAACAAACAAACAAAAGGGGAATTATAGTTTCACTCAGCATTCACTTACACCAGGGGTGCTCATTAGGTAGATTGCGATCGACTGGTCGATCCCAGGACCGAAGGAGGTTGATCCCAGCTGGATGGAGCACTTCTGAGGGGGCGGAGCCAGGCAGCACAAAGCCCCGCCCCCTTCCCCTGGTTAGCGCTTCCGCAGCTTCTGGAGGCAAGAGGAGGGGAATGCCAAGCCAGTAGTGGCATAGATAGCCACTACTGGCTTGGCATTCCCTCCTCTGCCTCCAGAAGCTGTGGAAACGCTAAAGCCAGAGGGGAAGGGGCGGAGCCAGGCCACACGAAGCCCCTCCCTCCCTCAGCTTTAGCGCTCAAGAGCTTCTGGAGGTAAGGGGGATGCCAAGCCAGCAGAGGCATAGATAGCCACTACTGGCTTGGCATTCCCCCCCCCTCTTGCCTCCAGAAGCTGTGGAAACGCTAAAGCCAGAGGGGAAGGGGCGGAGCCAGGCCACACCGAGCCCTCCCCTCCCCCTGGCTTTAGCGGCTCCGCAGCTTCTGAGGTAAGGGGGATGCCAAGCCAGCAGAGGCATAGATAGCCACTACTGGCTTGGCATTCCCCCCCCCTCTTGCCTCCAGAAGCTGTGGAAACGCTAAAGCCAGAGGAAGGGGCGGAGCCAGGCCACACGAAGCCCCTCCCCCTCCCCCAGCTTTAGCGCTTCCGCAGCTTCTGGAGGTAGGGGGATGCCAAGCCAGCAGAGGCATAGATAGCCACTACTGGCTTGGCATTCCCTCTTGCCTCCAGAAGCTGCGGAAAGCGCTAAAGCCGGGGGAGGGGCGGAGCCAGGCCACATGAAGCTCCGCCCTTCCCTGGCTTTAGGCTCTTCGTGCTTCTGGAGGCAAGGGGGATGCCAAGCCAGCAGAGGCATAGATAGCCACTACTGGCTTGGCATTCCCCCTCTTGCCTCCAGAAGCTGTGGAAGTGCTAAAGCCAGAGGGGGGAGGGGGCAGAGCCAGGCCACACGAAGCCCCACCCCCTCCCCGGCTTTAGCACTTCCGCAGCTTCTGGAGGCAAGGGGGGGGGATTCCAAGGCAGTAGTGGCATAGATAGCCACTACTGGCTTGGCATTCCCCCCCCCCCCTTGCCTCCAGAAGCTGCGGAAGCGCTAAAGCCGGGGGGAAGGGGCGGAGCCAGGCCACATGAGTCTCCGCCCCCTCTCCTGGCTTTAGCGCTTCTGCAGCTTCTGGAGGCAAGGGGGGGGGGGATGCCAAGCCAGCAGAGGCATAGATAGCCACTACTGGCTTGGCATTCCCCCCTCTTGCCTCCAGAAGCTGTGGAAACGCTAAAGCCAGAGGGGAAGGGGGCGGAGCCAGGCCACATGAAGCTCCGCCCCCTACCCCTGGCGATAGCGCTACCGCAGCTTCTGGAGGCAAGAGGGGGGGGATGCCAAGCCAGCAGAGGCATAGATAGCCACTACTGGCTTGGCATTCCCTCTTGCCTCCAGAAGCTGTGGAAACGCTAAAGCCAGAGGGGAAGGGGCGGAGCCAGGCCACACGAAGCCCCTCCCCCCCTGGCTTTAGCGCTTCGCAGCTTCTGGAGGTAGAGGGGGATGCCAAGCCAGCAGTGGCATAGATAGCCACTACTGGCTTGGCATTCCCCCCCTCTTGCCTCCAGAAGCTGTGGAAACGCTAAAGCCAGAGGGGAAGGGGGCGGAGCCAGGCCACACGAAGCCCCTCCCCCTCCCCCCAGCTTTAGCGCTTCCGCAGCTTCTGGAGGTAAGGGGGGGGGAGGCCAAGCCAGCAGAGGCATAGATAGCCACTACTGGCTTGGCATTCCCTCTTGCCTCCAGAAGCTGTGGAAACGCTAAAGCCAGAGGGGAAGGGGCGGAGCCAGGCCACACGAAGCCCCCCCCTTCCCCCGGCTTTAGCGCTTCTGCAGCTTCTGGAGGCAAGAGGGGGGTAATGCCAAGGCAGTAGTGGCATAGATAGCCACTACTGGCTTGGCATCCCCCCCCTTGCCTCCAGAAGCTGCGGAAGCGCTAAAGCCGGGGGGAAGGGGGCGAGCCAGGCCACATGAAGCTCCGCCCCCCCCTGGCTTTGCGCTTCCGCTTCTGGAGGCAAGGGGGATGCCAAGCCAGCAGAGGCATAGATAGCCACTACTAGCTTGGCATTCCCCCCCTCTTGCCTCCAGAAGCTGTGGAAACGCTAAAGCCAGAGAGGAGGGGGCGGAGCCAGGCCACGTGAAGCTCCGCCCCCTCCCTCCTTTGGCTTTAGCACTTCCACAGCTTCTGGAGGCAAGAGGGGATGCCAGCCAGAGAGGCATAGATAGCCACTACTGGCTTGGCATTCCCCCTCTTGCCTCCAGAAGCTGTGGAAACGCTAAAGCCAGAGGGGAAGGGGGCGGAGCTTGGCAGCGTGAAGCCCCGCCCCCTTCCCCCTGCTCCGCCCTGGTAGATCGTTTGGACGTGGTGTTATTAGAGGTCGCTCGCATGCTGAAAACGTGTGGGCACCCCTGACTTACACGTATAAACACTATTTACCGTATTTATTTACTACATTTCTATACCGCCATTCTCAGTCCGAGGGCGACTTATGGTGGTTTACAAAGCGGCACAATTTGATGCCCAGCAGTATATTTATTTATTTATTTATTTATTTATTTATTTATTTATTTATATTCTGCTCTTCTCACCCCGAAGGGGACTCAGAGCGGATTACAGTACACATATTTGCAGACAACCCCTGCAGTTCAGCATATATAGACAACAAATATAGACATACTAGCGTAACCCGCCACGCGTTGCTGTGGCCAACCTTCCCCCCCCCTCTCTCTTTTTCTCTCTTCATATTTTTCTTTCTTTGTTTTATTTCCCTCTTTCCTTTCTCCCTTCTCTTCCTCTTCCCTTCCTTTACCCCTCTTTCTTTCCCTTTCTCTGTTTCCCCTTTTTTGCTGCTCTATGTGTTTTTGGAGTGCAACTCCCAGTGGTCCTTCTGGTTTACCAACTTTCCTCCTTTCTTCTCTGTTCCCTTCCCCCTTTCTCCCTCTTTGTCCCTCCGTCTTTCCCTTTCTCCTTCCTTTGTGTCCATTCTTCTTCCAGGCATCTGTACTTATCTTTCTTTTCTTTCCTTTTTCTTTCCTTCTTTCCTTTCCTCCCTCCCCCTCCTTCCTTTTCTCTCTCCTTTCTGTCGGGGTGGGAGGGAGCGTTGGAGGAGGAGGAGGGGCGGGGGCAAGGGGAAGCCGGGTGGGAGGAGCGTTGGAGGTGGCGGGGCGGGGCGGCGGCGGTGGGGCCTTCTGGGAAGTGTAGTCCTGTGTCCGTTGGTGCCGCCTCCGCTGTTTCCCAGGCGTTTCTGGACCGCGCGGGCCGGGTGTAGGAGCCTCTTGGAAGCGGCGGAGAAGGGCGAGGAGGCGGTGGCGCAGGCCGGGTCCGGAACCAACTAGGAGGCGGCGGAGGAGGGCGAGGAAGCGGCGTAGGATGCGGGGGTGGCGTTGGCCGCACGGTTCGGGTCGGGGAGCTGCTGGGAGGCGGCAAAGGAGGTAGAGAAGGCGGCGGAGGAGGTGGGCATGGGGCTGGGCGCATGGGCTGGGTCCAGGAGCGGCGAGGTGGCAGAAGAAGCGGGGACGAACTGGTTAGCGAGGGGTGAGGGCGAAGGGCTGGGGTTGTGGGGAGGGCATTGGCAGTAACCATGCGCTGCTAAGGCAGGTGTTTATGGGCGTTTTGGGGGCTCTGTTTAGGGGGGGTTGTGAGGTATGTGGGCCGGGTTTTTTGTGGCCTGGACATACCTCGTGTTATGGTGGAATGTGTTGGGGGTGGTAGGTGCTTCTGGGGCTTATAGTTTTGATGTCTATAAGCCGAGTTGCACGACCACTCCCTTTTTATATATATAGATTTAGACATATATAGACGAACAGAGGCAAACTTCTGGCCACCAGGGGGAGCTGACGCACTCCTCATCTCTCTCAGCATCCCTTGCTGTTCTTCCGCAATCCTCAGCTATTCTTTATGGCCTCATAACACAGTCAAAATTTGCCTCCCCACCTTTATCTCCTCCTTGACAGCAGGCTACACTTAAAGGCCGAGCACTCACCTCGACCCAGGCAGGCCTCGAACTCATGACCTACTGGTCAGAGAGATCTTATGCAGCTGACACTTAGCCAGCTGTGCCACAGTCCCAGTGCATTAGTTTAGTTAGCATGGAGGACAAGAAAGGAAAGGGAAGGGGTGGGAAAGTGCCAAAAGAAAGTCAATCTTTGTTAACTACAATACTGTATGTTTGCATCCATTTGTAAAAACAGAGATTCCTAGCGTACGTCTTGGTTTTCCTGGAAGAGCACAAGGTATTCCGAGAGGTGCTGCTTAATAAACTTCTTGATGATCTCCTGCTTGATGCGAGGGTCCAAGACATTTGCCACCAGGCATGCGTCCCGGAGGACATTGCTGGGCCCACCGGCTCTCTACAAAGAGGGAGAAGGGAAAGAAACGAACGGGTCAAGACTCCGAAATTGCCTCAAACATCTAGAGCGGAAGTCTATTTTACGGTTGATTGTTGTTGCGTGCTTTAGCTATGTTGTGCTAAGGCAGAATCATACGAGAATTGAATGAAAAGTAATGCCTCCAACTTTGTTACTTGGGTTTGGATGGGAATCTTCTATATCTTCTATCTATCTATCTATATCTATCTATTAGGCATGAGAAAAAAGTTATGAAAATGATTCGTTTCGTAAGAAATTCGTAAGAAATGCTACTTTCGAGTATTTCCGCACCTGGAACGCCAACCAGGAAGTGGACTTTCTTTTTCGAACTTCGGGGGCCAGGATTTTCTTAAGTGTCGTTATTAGGTCGTAAGGGGGGGGGCACCCTCCTTCTCTCTCACCACCCTCCCGCCTCCCTTGCCAATAAGTATTATGGCAAGGCAAGCCCTAAACTCGCTCCTTCTTTCGGCTGGAAGCCTGGAAAAATGTAAACAGAGAGGTTTACTCAGAAGTAAATCTGCAAAGGAGGGCACTTTGGATGAAGGGCCCTCCTTTGTGGATTTACTTCTGAGTAAACCTCTCTGTTTACATTTTTTCCAGGCTTCCCTGCCTCTCCTGCCAGCCAGGATCTAAAGCATCAAAGAGTATTGGGGTGAGAAACCAACCTAATGTATAATAGAATGAATGCTACTGTAAGTGCCTAATATTATAAGTAATCCAACTGGTCATACCTACATTCCATGCACATGCAATAATACAGCAGTAATAACAATAACAAGAGGTAAAATTCAAACCGAAGTATTCTGACTGGTCTCTCCTCATGCGGTGCAAACGGGCTCTTCTCTTATTAGCCCGGGAAATTAGCCCGGAAAAGCCAGCGTTTGCTGCTTGGGAGCACACACATACATATTCTTGGGGGGCGGTTTGCTGCAGAATCCGGGCTCATAGAGAAGATTCTGCAGCAAATCCCCCCAAGAATATGCATGTGTGTGCACCCAAGCAGAAAACGCTGGCTTTTCCCGGGCTCACAGAGAAGAGCCCGTTTGCACCGCATGAGGAGGGACCAGTCAGAATACTTCGGTTTGAATTTTACCTCTTCTTATACCCATTGTTATTACTGCTGTATTATTGCATGTGCGTGGAATGTAGGTATATGACCAGCCTGGGCAAACTTGGGCCCTCGCTCCCTGGGGATGGGGTGAGAGAGAGAGGCAGCGAGGAGCCGGGGGCTCCTCCTCCTTTTCTGTTGCTGCTTCCAAGAATAGAATACCCTCCCTCCCTCCTTCCCTCCCTCCTTTGCTCCCTCCTTCCTATTTGGAGAGTCCCATCTAGAATTCAGTGTGATTTATTCAAGTTTTGGCCTACAACTCCCAGAAATCCCAGCCAATTTACCAGCTGTTAGGATTTCTGGGAGTTGTAGGCCAAAAACCATCTGAATGCGCATGCGCTGGCATACGAACTACTAACGAATTTCGTTAGTAATTAAGTTACATTTAGAAATTTTTGGAAATTTTTTTGTAAGTCTTCCTATTACTAATTTTAAAAAATCCCCCCCCCCCCCATTAGATTTTCGATTCCCTATTTTTGGGTTCTAAACCATGTCTACTATCTATCTATCTATGTATATAATAAAAATCAGTGTTTGCGGCGGTGCGGAGGGAGGAATATGTGCCAGCGTTTCGATTGGTTGCCACTGTGGGATTATTTGCATAAAGGACACTGATTGGCCAGTCTCAGAACACCGACACTCTAAGGCACCAGATTATTTGCATAAAGGACTCAGATTGGACAGCCTCAGAACTCCAACACTCTAAGGCACCAGACAGAGGGCATTGGTTGCCACTGAGAGAAAATTTGCACAAAGGACTCTGATTGGCCACCTACATTGCAAAATTCTAAGGTAACGCAGAGGGAAAAGGAAAGGCCTTGGCAGTCACTCACTGCGGCCAGCAAAACAGAATGCAACTGAATGCTTGAATTAACCAAAAGACAGTTTATTTCCATTGGAAATGTTATGTTCTTTTCCTGGGAGGTGGCAAGGAATATTTGACAGCGTTTCGATAGGTTGCCACTATGATATTATGTGCGTAAAGGACTCTGATTGGCCAGCCTCAGAACTCCGACATTCTACAGCCCCAGACAGAAGGGATTGGTTGCCACTGAAATGGTATTTGCATAAAGGACTCCAATTGGCCATCCACATTCCAACATTCTAAGGTGACTCAGAGGGAAAAGGAAAGGCCACAGGCAGTCAGACACTGCGGCCCACAGCAGTGACGGATCAGGACCAAACTTGGCACACAGGGGCCCAATGGCCCACTTCACAACGCAACCCTCACCCAATGACCAATACAGACTAAAATTAACACACAGAGCCCCCTTGACCCACTCCACACCCTGGTGCTGTTTGAAGGAGGATGGACCACAGATGATGGGACTTGAAATACCTTCACTCACCTTCCGAGACCGCTGCAACCCTCATCCAAAGAATGATCAAGACCAAACGTGGCACATGCAGCCCCCGTGACCCACTCTACATCCTGGTGCTGTTTGGAGGGGGATGGACCATGGCCAATGGGACTTGCAGTACCTTCACTAAGTTCCTGAGACCACTGCGAGCCACAGAAACATCTAGTAGGAACCAACCTTGGCACACAATGCCTTCCTCAAATAACCCGGGCAAATCCGGATCCCCAAGCTAGTATATAATAAAAGTCAGTGTTTGTATGTATGTATGCGTGTATGTATGTATGTATGCGGGCGGCAGCGTTCCAATTGGCTCTCACTTCCACAGACCACTCTGACCAGCACGGGTGATGGACCTGGACCAAATTTGGCACACATAATCCCCATGACCCGCTTTACGTCCTGGTGAGGTTTGGAGGAGGGCAGACAAAGGATGATGGGATTTGTAGTACTTTCAATCCCTTCGGTTCCCACAGACCACTGTGGCCCCCAATAAAGTCCGATAAGGACCAAACTTGCCACACAGAGCCCACATGACCCATCCTACATCCTGGTGCGGTTTCGACTAGGACGAACCATGGATGATGGGACTTCAAGTTCCCCCACTCACTTCCTGAGACCGCCGAGACCCTCATTCAATGACCGATCAAGACCAAACTTGGCACACATTACCCCGATGGCCCCCTTTACGTCCTGGTACACTTTGGGGGAGGTGGACCCCGGATTATGGGATTTGTAGTACTTTCAAACCCCTCGGATTCCATAGACCACTGTGGCCCCCAACAAAGACCGATAAAGACCACACTTGCCACACAGAGCCCACATGACCCATCCTACATCCTGGTGGAGGAGGGCAGACCATGGATGATGGGACTTGAAGTACTTCCACTCACTTCCTGAGACCGCTGCAACCCTCATGCAATGACTGATCAAGACCACACTTGGTACACAGAGCCCCCATGACCCACTCTACATCCTGGAGCAGTTAGGAGGATGGACCATGGATTATGGGACTTGAAGTACCTTCACTCACTTCCCGAGACCGCTGTGAACATCATGCAATGACTAATCAAGACCAAAGTTAGCACACAGGGTTCCCATGACCCACTCTACATCCTGGTGCAGTTTGGAGGAGGATGAGCAATGGATGATGGGACTTGAAGTACCTTCACTCATTTCCCGAGACCGCTGGGAACGTCATCCAATGACTGATCAAGACCAAACTTGGCACGCAGAGTCTCCATGAACTACTCTACATCCTGGTGCCGTTTGGAGGAGGATGGACCGTGGGCTTCCATACTTCGCACTTTAACAACACAACCATTAAATGCTAAGGCTTCCTGCCAAAATGGAACTGTAGAGGAGAGTCTACTGAACAAGCCAGTCCCTGCTGCATAGAAGTACTGACGCCTGTTGAGGAGTTACGAAGGTGGAGGCATTACTTCTCATTCAACCCTCGTAGAATCATTGAGTTGCAAGTGACCTCGTGGGGATAAATACTTATGAAGACGAAGAGAAAGAAGAGACAACAGATCTGGATTCTGAAGACCCATCTCTGCAAATACTGTAGTTGCTTCCCAGAATAAGAAGCAGTATAATCCGTCCTACGATTCATGTTCAAAAGAGACTTGTGTGAGCAAGAAAGTAACTGGGGTTTTTAAATAGGGTTTGTAAAGCATACCTTTGTCCCTTGAGAAGGAAAGGCTTCCTCAAAGTCGGCCAAGATCTGCTGCCCCAGCTCGTTCTGGGCAGCCTTCACCCTGCCAAAGAGAGAACAAGGAATACAGTTACTCTTCTGGAGAAGCAGAGTCGCCATGCCCGGGTTACCCACAAGGACAATGAGGCCATGGCCTAGGGGCGCAAGCCGAGGGGGGGGGGGGCGCAGATCACGCCCCTCTTTCCCCCTTTCCCATGCCGCTCCTTGCTCCTTCTCCCAGCAAAGTCTCTACTCCATCCCCTCCGTCTCTCTCTCTGTCGCGCACTCTCTCTCCTGCTCTCCCTCACTCTCTGTCCCTCCCTCGCTCTCTCTCTCTGTCCCGCGCTTCCTCCCTCCCTCGCTCTCTCCCTCGCTCTCTCCCTTCCTCGCTCTCTCTCTCTGGCGCGCGCTCTCTCCCTCCCTCGCTCTCCCTCCCTCACTTTCTCTTGCTCTCCCTCCCTCTTTCTCTGTCGCGCGCGTGCTCACTCTCTCTCCCCCTTCCTCGCTCGCTCTGTCACGTGCTCTCTCCCTCCCTCACTCTCTCTCTCCGTCGCGCGCTCTCTCCCTTCCTCGCTCTCTCTCCCTCCCTCCCTCTCTCTGTCACGCGCGTGCTCTCTCTCCCTCCCTCCCTTCCTCGCTCTGTCACGCGCTCCCTCCCTCCCTCGCTCTCTCTCTCCGTCGCGCGCTCTCTCCCTCCCTCGCTCTCTCTGTCGCGTGCATGCTCTCTCCCTCCCTCGCTCGCTCTGTCACGCGCTCTCTCCCTCCCTCGCTCTCTCTCTCCGTCGCACGCTCTCTCCCTTCCTCGCTCTCCCTCCCTCCCTCGCTCTCTCTCTGTCGCGCTCTCTCCCTCGCTCTTTCTCTCCCTCGCTCTTTCTCTCCCTCGCTTTCTCTTGCTCTCCCTCCCTCGCTTTCTCTCTCCCTCGCTCTCTCTGTCGCGCGCGTGCTCTCTCTCCCCCCTCGCGCTCCCTCCCTCCCTCGCTCTCTCTTTCCCTTGCTCTCTCTCTCCCTCCCTCACTCTCGCGCGCGCTCTCTCTCT
This sequence comes from Anolis apletophallus, assembly GCA_030556195.1. Lineage (NCBI taxonomy): Eukaryota > Metazoa > Chordata > Lepidosauria > Squamata > Anolidae > Anolis > Anolis apletophallus. The sequence continues at coordinate 74,621 of JARBWK010000084.1, read as the reverse complement.
CTGTCGCGTGCTTTCTCCCTCTCTCCCCCTCTCTCTGTCGCGTGCTTTCTCCCTCCCTCCCTCCCTCTCTCTCTGGCGCTTTCTCCCTTCCTCGCTCTCTCTCTCTGTCACGCGCGTGCTCTCTCTCTCCCTCCCTCGCTCGCTGTCACGCGCTCTCTCCCTCCCTTGCTCTCTCTCTCTCTCCGTCGCACGCTCTCTCCCTTCCTCGCTCTCCCTCCCTCCCTCGCTCTCTCTCTCCCTCGCTCTGTCACGCGCGTACGCTCTCTCTCCCCCTCGCGCTCCCTCCCTCCCTCGCTCTCTCTTTCCCTTGCTCTCTCTCTCCCTCCCTCACTCTCGCGCGCGCTCTCTCTCTGTCGCGCACTTTCTCCTTCTCTCCATCCCTCTCTCTCTGTCGCGCGCTCTCTCCCTCCCTCGCGCGCTCTCTCCCTCCCGCGCGCTCTCTCCCTCCCGCGCGCTCTCTCCCTCCCTCGCTCTCTCTCTGTCGCACACGTGCTCTCTCTCTCTCTCCCCCTCACTCTCCTTGGGGCTGAGTTCCTTTGGCCAGGCTCAGCCGCCCTCCGCCCCGCACTACGCACACGCGGCTGGCCAAGGAGCCGACCCGCGCACAGCTTGGGCTTCTCCTCCTTCCCGCACGCGCTTCCGAGTGATGTGTGTGTGTGTTCCTCTCTTCTCCGCCACACGCTGCCCCCGCTTCCTCCTTCCCCCTCTCTCTCTCTCGTACGCGCCTTTGGAGCGAGTTTGCACTCGCTGCGCTCTCCCCAAGCCTCCCGACTCCCGAGGAGACCTTCAGAGCACAGCGGAGCTTTCCAGCCGGTGGGAATGGGGACTTTGGAGGTGGCGGGAGGTTGCCTTAAAGGGGGCGTAATGCCAAACTGTGGCCTAGGGCGCAAAAGTGTTAATCTGGGCCTGGGAATCGCCAGGAACATCTCCATCAGTCTGTAGCTCTCTCTTCCTTACCTTTCCGAAAGCTGTCGGATCTGTGGGATCCCCATATACTTGTTGAAATGCTCTAGCACATTGACGACGCCTTGGAGAAGGTTGGCTACTTCTCCATACTGCCTCCTCCTCGTCATGGCCCTAGAGCAGCGGTCAAGACGGAGGGGAGAAGGATACTTAATGTGGCTGTTTCCAGGTGGAGATCACAACTGGCTTCTTCTCACCCACACAGTGCCCTTGACCTGATTCCCGCCCCTAATTCCACCATTTGTCATCTGAATTGTATGGGCAGGGCTGCTCAGGAAGTCGATCACGATCGACCAGTCGATCCCGGGATTGAAGGAGGTCGATCCCAGCTGGATGGGGCACTTCTCAGGGGTGGGCGGAGCCAGGCTGCACCAAGCCCCGCCCCCTCCCCGGCTTCGGCACTCCCAGCAGCTGCTCCAGCCTTGAGGAGGGCAGGGCCAAGCCAGCCTTGTGCTAGCTATGACACCACTGGCTTGGCCCTGTCGTCCTCAAGCCTGGAGAAGCTGGGAGCCCAAAAGCCAGAGGGAAGGGGCGGGGCTTGGCACGGCCTGGCTCCACCCCCCTCTGGCTTCAGCTCTACCAGCAGCTTCTCCAGGCTTGAGGATGGCAGTGCCAAGCCAGCCTTGTGCTAGCTATGCCACCACTGGCTTGGCCCTGTCCTCCTCAAGCCTGGAGAAGCTGCTGGGAGCTCCAAAGACAGAGGGGTGGGGCGGTGGCCTGGCTCCGCCCCCTCTGGCTTTCGCTCTACCAGCAGCTTCTCCAGGCTTGAGGATGGCAATGCCAAGCCAGCCTTGTGCTAGCTATGCCACCACTGGCTTGGCCCCTGTCCTCCTCAAGCCTGGAGAAGCTGCTGGGGCTCCAAAGCCAGAGGGAAGGCGGGGCTTGGCACGGCCTGGCTCCACCTCCCTCTGGCTTCAGCTCTACCAGCAGCTTCTCCAGGCTTGAGGATGGCAGTGTCAAGTCAGCCTTGTGCTAGCTATGCCACCACTGGCTTGGCCCTGCCCTCCTCGAGGCTGGAGCGGATGGCAGTGCCAAGCCAGCCTTGTGCTAGCTATGCCACCACTGGCATGGCATTGCCATCCTTAAGCCTGGAGCACCTGCTCCCTCTCTCTGTACCTTCTTTCCTCCCTCCCTCCCTCCCTCCGTTCCTTCCTTCCTCTGTCATTCTTTCCTTCTCTCCTTCCCTTTCCCTCGCTCTCCCCCTTCCCTTTCCTCCATTCTCCCTCTTCCTTCCTTCCTTTCTCCCTTCACCCTTTCCTTCCCCTTCTCTCCTTCCCTTTCCCTCCCTCTCTCCCCTTCCCTTTCCTCCATTCTCCCTCTTCCTTCCTTCCTTTCTCCCCTCACCCTTTCCTTCCCCTTCTCTCCTTCCTTTTCCCTCCCTCTCTCCCCTTCCCTTTCCTCCATTCTCCCTCTTCCTTCCTTCCTTTCTCCCCTTCACCCTTTCCTTCCCCTTCTCTCCTTCCCTTTCCCTCCCTCTCTCCCCTTCCCTTTCCTCCATTCTCCCTCTTCCTTCCTTCCTTTCTCCCCTTCACCCTTTCCTTCCCCTTCTCTCCTTCCCTTTCCCTCCCTCTCCCCCTCCCTCCATTCTCCCTCTTCCTTCCTTCCTTTCTCCCCTTCACCCTTTCCTTCCCTTTCTCTCCTTCCCTTTCCCTCCCTCTCTCCCCCTTCCTTTCCTCCATTCTCCCTCTTCCTTCCTTCCTTCCTTTCTCCCCCTCACCCTTTCCTTCTCTCCTTCCTTCTTTCCTCCATTCTCCCTCTTCCTTCCTTCCTTTCTCCCCTCACCCTTTCCTTCTCTCCTTCCTTCTTTCCTCCATTCTCCCTCTTCCTTCCTTCCTTTCTCCCCCTTCACCCTTTCCTTCCCCTTCTCTCCTTCCTTTTCCCTCACTCTCTCCCCCTTCCTTTTTTTCCTCCATTCTCCTCCCTCTTCCTTCCTTTTTTTTTCCCCAAGTCTTCCTTTCCTTTCTTCCTTTCTTTTCCCTCTCTCCCCTTCTTTCTTTTCTTCTTTTCCTTCATTATTTTACTTTTTCCTCACTCCCTTTCCTTTCTTTTCCCCTCCCTTCCCTTTCCTCCCTTCCCATTTTCTTCTTTCTTTCCCCCTCCTTGTCTCTCTCCTGCTTTTCTTTCTTCCTATCCCCCTCCCTCCTTTATTTCCTCTGTCTTTCTTTCTTTCCCCCTTCTTGCCTTCCTTCCTTCATCCTTCCTTCCTTCCTTCCGTCTTCTCTTCCTTCCCAGAGTCCTGAGCGTGCCTTTTGCAGAGCCAGGTCTGAAGTGTCCCGTCATTCTGCCAAGGAATCCTTTTCTCATCGTATGTACGTATAGACTCACATTTAGTTGAATTCAGTCTTAAAATATATTTTATATATAATATATATTCTATGGCTCTCACTGAAATAAATTTCCAAATATTTTGCTTTCATGGCTCTCTAAGTCAGAAAGGTTCCCGACCCCTGAGTTAAACCATCAAACTGTGTAAACAGATATGGGCAAACTTTAGCTCTCCAGATGTTTTGGACCATTTCTAACAGCCTTGTGGGAGTTGAAGTCTCACTCTAACACAGTGTTGCCTGAACTGACCTTAAGGTAAATGACTTGTTTAATAGACACCCATGAAAGCATTACGTCTCCGTGAATTTTCTACACAAATTTCCCAAGTAAACTCTCTGAACAACGACCTGGAGGGCCAAAGTTTCCCATGCCTGGTGTAATCAATGTATTGAGAAAAAGAGAGACTGGGTGTGCTTGGAAGGCACGTCAAGGTAAGAAAGAGACGGCATGCAGGGTAAACTTCAATGATTTTATTCTTCGGGTAGTAAAAGCAAATATTCATCAAAATATTCAATGAAGTGGAATGAATGCGGTGATAGGTCACTCGAGGAGGTACTCTCTGGCCATGAAAAGTCCCAAAATTATAAATAATAACACATCAATTGTACATTCTTAGTGGGACGGTCAGAGAAGGAAAGTGGGTCAAGCGGTCTGAGAAAGGCCCCGTTTAAGCCTATAATAAGGCAAATAAACAAATAATATGACCATTCCACTGGTCGTTAGGTCAATATTATCAATGTAAATACATAGTCATCATCCTGGACGTCTGTTTGCACCGGTGGCCGTCCCACCTTTCAGGATGATGACTATGTATTTACATGATAATATTGACGACAGTTTCCAGTGAATGGTCATATTATTTGCTTCATTTGCACCGGTCCAGAAGAAGCCTTATTATAAAACGGCGGGCCTTTCTCCCCGACGATGACTTTTCTCTCTGACCGTCCCACGAAGAATGTACAATGATGTGTTATTATTTATAATTTTTGGGACTTTTTCATGGCCAGAGAGTGTACCTCCCGGTGACCTATCACCGCATTCATTCCACTTCTCATTGAATATTTTGATGAATATTTGCTTTACTACCTGAAGAATAAATCATTGAAGTTTACCCTGCATACCCGTCTCTTTCTACTCCTTGTAATCCAATGTATTCCCATGATCTTTTCCTCCGTCCTTTCCCCTCTCTCCTCAAAACGCCCCCGTATATAATGCCCTTCCTTACTCCAAGGAATCGACTCCACCGGCCAGCATGTGTAGATGGTTAAGCGTTGTAATGGAAGTGGTCAGGTGGCGCTTGGCGTGGTCCAATTGCTTAATGTCCCGGGTGATTTCTTTAACCTTGTAAGATTAAATATATATATAGGTGTTTAAACTTGTAATTACACGATGAAGCACACATTTCCAGAAACCAGGCAGCATACATGATTTGGCTATGGGGCAAATCAGTTCAAAAAACCCTTTTACTTTCCCCATTTTAACCAACTGAGATTGCTTTAAGGAGCATGCTTGTTCCCTTGGAAGAGACAGGGCCGGGCTTTAGCACAGCGGGTTAAACCCTTCGACCAACCACCTGCTCCCTCGACCCGTGTCCCTCCACGCTGAATATAGTCAACTGCTGTTGAATATAGTCAACTGCTCCGTTGAGCAAGGAGCTTTTCCAGAGGAGTTAAAAGAGGCGGTGGTTAGTCCATTGCTGAAGAAGCCCGGGTTAGACCCCGCGGCTCCCTCCAATTACCACCATCACAGACCTACTCCGTTGCCACTTGGACCGAGGCGGATCGGCGCTGCTCGTGTTATTGGACCTCACGGCAGCGTTTGATACTGTCGATTACCAACTTTTGACACACCACATGGCGGTGGCGGGGGTGAGGGGGACAGCCCTCTACTGGCTGTCCTCCTTCCTCCAAAACCGCCTGCAGCGAGTGAAGTGGGGAGGGGTGGTCTCCGAGGCTCCCTCTTCTTTGCGGGGTCCCTCAGGGGCCATTCTCTCCCCACTGTTATTTAACATCTACATGCGACCACTCGCCCAACTGGTGCAGAGTTTTGGGCTGGAGTGTCACCAGTACGCTGATGACACCCAGCTCATTCTGAGGGTGGACCCCGGGGTGGAATCTGTACCCGATAATTTCCATCTCTGCCTGGAAGCCGTAACTGGATGGCTGCGAGCCAGTAAGTTGAAGGTGAACCCGGCGAAGACGGAGATCTTGTGGCTGGGGGCCCGGGGTAGAGACCCAGTTGCCGACGTTTGATGGTGTGGCACTTCGCCCACAGCCCCTAGTTAAGAGCCTTGGGGTCTAGCTGGACACCCAACTGTCGATGGAAGCGCAGATGCCTGCGCTTGCAAGACAGTGTTCTACCATCTGCGGCAGGCGGCGTCTGGCTCCTACCCTTTCTGCGACCTGGCCACGGTGATCCAAGCCACGGTCATCTCGAGGCTCGATTACTGTAATGCGCTGTACATCGGCCTACCCTTGTCGGCGATCCGAAACTTAAGCTGGTGCAGAACGCAGCAGCGCGCCTGCTGTCGGGAGCCCCAAGATCTGCGCATGTGACCCCACTCCTGCGTGCACTGCACTGGCTTCCCCATCGAATTCGGGTCTCCTTCAAGGTGTTAGTTCTAACTTTCAAGGCCTTATATGGTTTGGGGCCAGTGTACTTGAGGGAGCCGTCTTACCCCATACAAACCCAGAAGATCACTGCGCTCAGAGGGGCTTAATCTACTAGAGGTCCCTAGTATTAAGATCTGTAGGCTGTCGAGCACCCGGCAGAGAGCATTTACAGTGGCCGCTCCGACCCTCTGGAATTCTCTGCCGGAGGAGATACGAGCACTACGGGGCTTGTTGGCCTCTCGCAAGTCTGTGAAGACTTGGCTATATAGGCAGGCATTTGGTCCCAACTGATGCCTCCTTAGTTGCCAGCTGCCAACATACCGTCCTGCCATGTATTGCCTCTGCGTATTATTGCTTGCCAGGGTTATTGTGGGTTATTGTGGGGAGGGGGGCTTTTGGGTATACGTCTTTTATCTGTTTTTGATGTTTTTATTGATTTTATGTTGTAAACCGCTCTGGGCTCCAGAGAGAGCGGTCTACCAAATCGAATTTATAAATAAATAAATAAAATAATAAACCGGCAGGTGCAGAAAATCTTGCTAATCGTAAGTTCGACAGTTGAAGCCCGGGTTGGGGTGAGCTCCCAACCATCAGCCCAGCTTCCGATCACCTAGAAGTTCGAAAACAGTAATGTGAATAGAGAAATACTGTATATACTCGAGTATAAGCCTAGTTTTTCAGACCTTTTTTTAGGCTTATACTCGAGTCAAGGTTATTTATTATTTCACTCTATAAATACATAATAAATGTATTATTATTATTACATTTATTATTTTATTCTTTTTATTATTATTATCTCCATTATTTTACTCTATTATAACTGTTTTTATTACATTTCCATTATTTTACTCTATTGTTGTTGTAAGTCAGCCCTCGGCGTCGCCTGATAGCAGTGTTGTAGTAGAAATTGAGTTATCTCCAGCTGGGAGCAGCATGCAGTTGGGAGGGGCTGCTGAGACTTCAGACGCTGGAGACAGCAGAAAGAGAACTGCAAGCGATTCTAGCACTGATGAGTTAGAGCAGTGTTTCCCAACCAGTGTGCCGTGGCACACTAGTGTGCCGTGAGTGATCATCAGGTGTGCCGTGGGAAATGGGAACCTCCAATCCCTTTCTTCCCCTCCTGCCGAACACTTTTTCTTCTCCACTGGCTCCTTCTTCCCAGCCTCGCTCTGCTTGCTTTGCCTCGCTTTGCTCTGGGGCGAGTCTGCGCAGTAGCATCCGCATGAGTCACGTCTCCCTCCCTCCCCCTTCCCCTCCTGAACACGCTCACGCTGCCCCCTCGGATCAAAATGGTGGCAGAAGCGACAGTGTAGAAGAAAAAGTCAGTGTTGGGCAGGAGGGGGAAGCAAGGGCGCAAAGGGGGAGGGGGAGGAAGAGGTCTCTGTCGAAAGCTGGCATGGGCAAACTTGGACCTTCAAGGTGTTTTAGACTCCAACTCCCACCATTCCTAGCAGCCTCAGGTCCTTTTCCCCCCTCAGCCACTTAAGCAGGAAAGGGCCTCAGGCTGTGAGGAATGGTGGGAGTTGGAGTCCAAAGCACCCAGAGGGCTGAAGTTTTCCCATGCCTGTTTGAGGGACCTTAAAGTGGTGAGCCTCCTTCCAACATTGTGATTCTGGATAGAAAACAAACAACATAACATGACATTGTTTGAGTCCACAGTGCTCTCTGGTTGTAGGTGAACTACAACTTTCAAGGTCAATTCCCAAGTCAACCCTTTCAGTACTTTCTGTTGGTAATGAGAGTTCAATGTGCCAAGTTTGGTTCAATTCCATTGTTGCAAGAGTTCAGGATGCTCTTTGATTGTGTGTTAACTATAAATCCCAGAAACTGTAACTCCCAAATGTCAAGGTCTATTTTCCCTGAACTCCATCTGTGTTCACATTTGGGCATGTTGAGTATTCACGCCAGGTTTGGTCCTGATCCAACATTGTTTCAGTCCAGAGTGCTTTCTGGATATAGGTGAACTACAACTCCAAAACTCAAGGTCAATGCCCACCAAACTCTTATAGTATTTTCTCTTTGTGATGGGAGTTGTGTGTGGGAAGTTTGTGTCTTTCTGCCATACCTGCCAGGATATCTACGTTGTGTTCATCGAAACAGACCCAGGTTTCACACTGAGTGTATAAATACATTTGAAAACATATTAACTATATGTATTACTGTGTTAGAGTGTCATTTTGTGTCATTCTGGTTGGTGGTGTGCCCCAGGATTTTGTAAATGTAAAAAATGTGCCGTGGCTCAAAAAAAGGTTGGGAAACACTGAGTTAGAGAAGCGGAAAAGAATCCGGCAGGTACTTACTGCTCCTACAGATTCAGAGTCATTTGAGGGTTTTCCTGGAAATGTGGAACTGCAGTCAGAAGAGAGTGATACTGAGCTAGATTGGACTCTGGTAAAAGAAGTTCAGGATGTATGTAATGCTGACTCCAGTAGTGACACGTTTATGGGGTTTGACAGTGACAAAGATTGGCCCTCTGAAACTTCTGGGAATGACTGGGAAACACTAAGTTTTGAGAAACGCTGGGAGACCTGGAGAGATGCTGAAAAGGTGTCAGCTGCTGAGAGGAATGCAGCTGCTTCGCCTGAGCTGAAAGGGTGTGACTCAGATGAGTCTGATCTTTAGAGCAGGGGTGCTCATTAGGTAGATCGCGATCGACTGGTCGATCCCAGGACCGAAGGAGGTCGATCCCAGCTGGATGTGACACTTCTGAGGGGGCTTCGCAGCTTCTGGAGGGAAGGAGGGGGGAATGCCAAGGCAGTAGTGGCATAGACAGCCACTACTGGCTTGGCATTCCCCCCCTCTTTTCTCCAGAAGCTGTGGAAACGCTAAAGCCAGAGGGGAAGGGGGCGGAGCCAGGCCGCGTGATATCTATTTTTATTTTGAAATTAACCCATAGCTTCTGCATTTCCCACCCTCGGCTTATACTCGAGTCAATCAATTTTCTCAGTTTGTTGTGGTAAAATTAGGTGCCTTGGCTTATATTTGGCTCGGCTTATACTCGAGTATATATGGTAAGTACTTGGCGGGGAGGTAATAAAAGGCAGGCATGCAGGCAATTTGACTGGGAGAAAATCTAAATACAACAATGTACCTCGGCATGGAAGGTGGAGTGACAGCACACCCCCCCCACTCACTGTGGTTGAAGTCGACCACGGCATCCAGATGCCGAAGATGGAAAAAGATGGGAAGCCTTTACCTCTGTTTATGTACCGGTTTCGGACCGGTTTCGGCCACTGGACGCAGATGCTGTTGATAAGATAGTGGCTGCAACTCAGCCTACCACCTGCTCCCTCGACCCGTGCCCCTCCTGGCTTGTTAGATCGTGCCTGGAGGGGTTACGTGGGCCTCTGTTGAATATCATAAACAGCTCCCTTGAGCAAGGAGTCTTCCCAGAGTGCTTAAAAGAGGCGGTGGTAGCTCCATTACGGAAGAAACCGTCACTAGACCCGGCGGTTCCCTCCAACTACCGACCAGTGTCGAACCTTTCGTACCTGGGGAAGGTAGTTGAGAGGGCAGTAACGGAGCAGTTGCAGTCCTTCTTAGATGATGCAACATGGCTAGACCCCTTCCAGTCCGGCTTCCGTTCGGGGCACGGGACGGAGACGGTTCTGGGCTCCATCACAGACCAACTCCGCTGCCAGCTCGACCAAGGCGGGTCTGCGCTGCTCGTGTTATTGGACCTCACGGCAGCGTTTGACACTGTCGACCACAATCTATTGATCCACCGCCTGGCCGTGGCTGGAGTGAGGGGGACAGCCCTTAAATGGCTGACCTCCTTCCTCCGCCAGCGGTCTCAGCGTGTGAGGAGGGGCGAGGTGGTCTCCGAGGGCTCCCACTACTCTGTGGGGTCCCAGGGGGCCATTCTCTCCCCTCTGTTATTTAACATCTACATGCAGCCGCTTGCACAGCTGGTGCGGAGTTATGGGCTGGAGTGTCACCAGTACGCTGACGACACCCGGCTCATTCTGAGGATGGAGGGCAGGCCGGGTTCTGTCCCGATAATTTCAACACTGCCTCGAAGCCGTTACTGGATGGCTGCGAGCCAGTAGGTTGAGGGTGAATCCGCGAAGACGGAGATCTTGTGGCTGGGTCGCCCGGGTGATGTTAATGTCCAGCTTCCGAGCCTGGACGGTGCGGTGTTATGCCCATCGCCTTCCGTAAAGAGCCTGGGGTCCATTTGGACTCCCAGCTGACCATGGAGGCCCAGGTCTCTGCGGTCAGCAAGATCGCTTTTTCACCTGCGACAGGCAAGGGGCTGGCCCCTATCTCTCCCGAACGATCTGGCCACGGTGATCCAAGCCACAGTCATCTCACGGCTGGATTACTGCAACGCGCTCTACGTTGGCCTTCCTCTGTCGGTGACCCGGAAGCTCAGGCTAGTGCAGAACACTGCCGCCCGGCTCCTGTCTGGCACGCCAGCTGGCGCCCACATAACACCTGTTTTGCCGGATCTGCACTGGCTGCCAATTGAGCACCGGATCACCTTCAAAGTGTTGGTCCTCACCTTTAAGGCCTTACACGGCCTGGGGCCAGCGTACTTGAGGGACCGTCTCACCCCATATTGCCCTCCGAGATCACTTCGGTCTGAGGACTCCAATCTCCTGGAGATACCTTCAGCTAAACTCGCAAGGCTGACTGCTACCCGCCGGAGGGCGTTCTCTGTCATAGCACCTACGCTGTGGAACGCCTCCCGGCCGGAACTCGGGCTATGAAGGACTTGCTCCCGTTTAGACGGGCCTGTAAAACATACCTGTTTAAGCAGGCCTTTGGTGAGTAAGTCCTGCCCATGCCCCGCCATCTATGCGTTCTTCTGAGGATGATGTGCTGTTCATTGTGTTAACTGTGTTATTAATTACTGTACTGCTGTTGTTTTTAATTGTTTTTAACTGCTTATTGCCTGTATTTTACTGTGCCCTTCGGCTCCTGTAAGCCGCCGCGAGCCTCAGGGAGTCGGCGGCATAGAAGCCCGAATAATAAATAAATAAATAAATAAATACTGTCTGTCTTTGTTAATTGTATAGGTAAAGGTAAAGTTTTTCCCCTGACATGAAGTCTAGTCGTGTCCGACTCTGGGTGTTGGTTCTTATCTCCATTTCTCAGCCAAAGAGCCTGCGTTGTCCGTAGACACCTCCAAGGTCATGTGGCCAGCATGACTGCATGGAGTGCCGTTACGTTCCCGCCGGAGCGGTATTTATTTATTTATTTATTCAATTTTGTATTCCGCTCCTCCCTGCAGGCTCGGGGCGGTTCACACAATATACATAAAACAACATACATAAAACAACAATGTGCATAAAATATTAAAATTACATAAAATTCAGTAATCAGGTTAGGCAGATTAAATTTCCGGGTTCAATTAAAGGCAAGTCTAAAAAGGGCGGTCTTGCATGCCCTCTGGAAGGGGATAAGATCTGAGATCGCACGGACATCATCTGGGAGTGCGTTCCACAATACAGGGGTCGCTGCTGAAAAGGCTCGTTGCCTTGTTGTGGACAGGTGGCAAGAGCGGACTGATGGAACGGTTAGCAGGTTTTGCTCCTCTGAGCGCAGTGATCTCGGGGGAACATACGGGGTAATGCGGTCCCTCAGGTACACAGGCCCTAGACCGTGCAAGGCCTTAAAGGTCAGAACCAACACCTTAAAGGCAATTCGGTACTCAATTGGTAGCCAGTGCAATTGCCGTAGGATGGGGGTGATATGCTCCCTCACCGGTGCTCCCACCAGTAAGCGAGCGGCGGCGTTTTGCACTAGCTTGAGTTTCCGGATTGTCGACAAGGGAAGGCCAACGTAGAGGGCATTACAGTAGTCTAGCCTCGAGATGACCATCGCTTGGATCACTGTGGCCAGGTCGTCCCTGGACAGGTAGGGTGCCAGTCGCCTAGCCTGTTGTAGATGGAAATCTGGGTCTCCATGGACAGCAATGGGTCCAGCTGGACCCCCAGACTCTTCACCGAAGGTGACGGGCTAAGTTGCTCGCCATCCAGGGTAGGCAACCGGCACTCATCCAGCCCAGGGCGACCGGGCCACAGAATCTCCGTCTTCGATGGATTCACCTTCAGCCGGCTGGAACGCGTTGATCTACTCACATTTGCATGTTTTCAAACTGCTAGGTTAATTGTATAACGGCATTGAATGTTTGCTGTATATAATAATTATTATTTAATAATTATTATTTAATAATATTTATTTATTTATAATAAATACCGTATTTTTCGCACCATAAGGCGCACCTCGTGGGGCGGGCTCGCCGCTCACGGACCCGAGGAGGAGGGGGGAGGCCACGAGGGCGGCCCCCACGGCGACGCAGCGGCAGCCGTAGCAGCAGCCGCAGCAGCAGCAGCAGAGGAAGGGCCCGAAGCCAGAGGCGCATCTTCGTGACGTCAGGAAGATGCGCCTCTGCCCGGGGAAGGAAAGGGGGAAGCGGCTGCTGTAAGGAGGCCCGAAAGAGAGCCGCAGGGAGGGAGGGAAGGAGGAAGAGTTCCTCCTCCCTCCGGCCTCTTTTCCGGGCGTTCTTACAGCGGCCGCTCCCCTTCCTCCTCGGGCGTGACGAGTGACGTCAGGAAGAAGCGCCTCTGCCGAGGAGAGGCCTCGCCGGCCGCGCTGTAAGAACGCTGTAAAGCGCGGCCGGGCGGGCGCAACGTGGACGTCACTTCGCCGTGCCTCTGACGAGGGTGAGGGCCTCGCCGGCGCGCGCTTGCGTTTTTACAGCGCGGCGGCGAGGCCCCTCCTCGTAAGAGGCGCGACGGCGACGTCACCGCCCCTGCGCCGCTGCCGCCGCGCTTGCTAGCGTTTACAGCGCCAGCGAGGTCCTCCTCCTCGGCAGAGGCGCTTCTTCCTGACGTCAGAGGCGCTTCTTCCTGCTGCTGCTACTGCTACGGCTGCCGCTGCGTTGCCGTGGGGGCCGCCCTCGTGGCCTCCCCCCTCCTCCTTGGGTCCGTGAGCGGCGAGCCCGCCCCACGAGTCCCCTCTTCCGCCCCGTTCCTCCGCGCCGCCGGCTGGCTGCAGCGACACGGCGGCGAGAGTATGGGCATGCGCAGGAGCCGCCGGGAGCCGCCGGAGGGGGCGCGAATATAGCGTAAGTACATCGCGGGGCCCCCCCTGCTCCAGCGCCCCCATGTTAGTGTATTCGCTCCATAAGACGCAGCTTATTTTTCTTCCTACTTTGGGAGGAAAAAAACTGCGTCTTATGGTCCGAAAAATACGGTATATACATTTATAATAAATATAGTATTTATTTATTTATTATTTCAATTTATATACCACCCTTCCCAAAAAGGCTCAGGGTGGTTCACAACAATGAATACACAACATAACGTAGTTAAAAACAGAATAAAAACAGATTAGGACCAGAATATGCACTGCAATCCACTCTTGAGAATATAAATGAAGTATATTATTATTGTTGTTGTTGTTGTTATTGTTATTATTTGGACCGTACCATCTGCTCTGATTTCTCGGCCTTGTCCTTGATGTCTTTAATTTTGCCAAAGAGCTGCTGGATTGCTTTCTGCGCTTCCTCGAGAGCCTGGAGGAACGAAAGAGGGGGAAAAAGGAGGAGTGTAAAAGGTTGATGGAGAAATCTGGCATCCTCATACAAAATGGGAACACATTCAAGAGGAATGAGGCCGTCGTCTCCAAACTCTACTGCCTGAATTATAGAGACCCCCTCCTCTGCCAAACACTATTATCTTTCCCGGCCAGAACAGACCCCGCTTCACAACGCTGAGTTTTCAAAGCCGCCAAAAGTTTTTAAAAAGGGAAACACTGCCATTTCTACACTTCTTAAAATAAATAATGCCCGGCATTGTTCTCTCTTGGCACGCCACGGGCCCCCAAATATTCCTCCACAACCCACCAGGACATGAAGAAGTAAATGGGGTTATTGTGCTCTCATATGGAAGGAGGGTTGCACTGACAACAGGGCTTTTAAACAGAGGCATTAAGGGGGAAAAATCAAGATTATTATTACGAGGGTTGAATGAAAAGTAATGCCTCCACCTTGGTAACTCCTCAACAGATGGCAGTACTGGTATGCGGCAAGTACTGGCTTGTTCAGTAGACACTCCTCTACAGTTCCATTTTGGCAGGAAGCCTTAGGATTCCTACGAGGGTTGAATGAAAAGTAATGCCTCCACCTTCGTAACTCCTCAACAGATGGCAGTACTGGTATGCGGCAGGGACTGGCTTGTTCAGTAGACTCTCCTCTACAGTTCCCATTTTGGTGGGAAGCCTTAGGATTCCTATGAGGGTTGAATGAAAAGTAATGCCTCCCCCTTCGTAACTCCTCAACAGGTGGCAGCCCTGGAATGCGGCAAGGACTGGCTTGCTCAGTAGACTCTCCTCTACAGTTCCATTTTGGCAGAAAGCCTTAGGATTCCTATGAGGGTTGAATGAAAAGTAATGCCTCCACCTTCGTAACTCCTCAACAGATGGCAGTACTGGTATGCGGCAGGGACTGGCTTGCTCAGTAGACTCTCCTCTACAGTTCCATTTTGGCAGAAAGCCTTAGGATTCCTACGAGGGTTGAATGAAAAGTAATGCCTCCACCTTCGTAACTCCTCAACAGATGGGAGTCCTGGTATGCGGCAGGGACTGGCTTGTTCAGGAGACTCTCCTCTACAGTTCCATTTTGGTGGGAAGCCTTAGGATTCCTACGAGGGTTGAATGAAAAGTAATGCCTCCACCTTCGTAACTCCTCAACAGACAGCAGTACTGGTATGTGGCAGGGACTGGTTTGTTTAGTAGACTCTCCTCTACAGTTCCATTGTGGCGGGAAGCCTTTGCATTGAACGGTTAGTGTTGTTAAAGTGTGAAGTACTTTAACAACAGATGGTCGGTCAATGCAACTTAAGCAACGTATGCAGCAGGTACTGGCTTGTTCAGTAGACTCTCCTCTACACTTCCATTGTGGCGGGAAGCCTTCGCATTGAACGGTTGTGTTGTTAAAATGCGAAGTGTGGGTCACATTATTGCTTGGCTTGGCTATCGGAAGATCTGTGCACGATGGGTACCCAGGATGCTGATGCCTGAAATGAAAGCGCACAGACTTCTTCCGTGACGGCTTCAGAAAATAAATCAAACACAGAAATGTAGACTTGACTACTGTAACGCTCTTTACATTGGCCTTCCCTTGAATGTGATCCGGAAACTCAAGCTAGTGCAGAATGCTGCAGCCCGGCTGCCTCGGGAGAACCCACGAGCCGCCACATAACACCTATACTGCAGAACCTGCATTGGCTTCCAATTGAATACCGGATCACTTTCATGGTGTTAGTTCTTACTTTCAAGGCCTTGTATGGTCTGGGGCCAGTGTACCTACGGGACCGCCTGATTCCATATAACCCTCCGAGATCACTTCGTTCAGAAGACCAGAATCTTCTAGACATCCCTAGTGTGAAGTATTTCCACCTGACTTTGACAAGGCGCAGGGCATTTTCAATCATCGCCCCGGCTCTTTGGAATACGTTGCCACCGGAAACGCGGGCTCTCCGAAATTTGGTCACCTTTTGGAGGGCCTGCAAGACACACTTGTTCAGACAGGCCTTCGAAAGCTTGTAATTTTAGCTTGTGATTTTAGCTGCGTTTTTATTTTGCTGTTTTACTTACTATTATAGGTATTGTTTTTCCCATTGTTTGTTTTATTGAATTGTGTTGTAAAGCACCCCGAGTCGAAATAAATAAATAAATAATCCTTAGGATGTGCTCTTTATTTATTTATTTATTTCCATCATTTCTACCCCTCTTCTTCTCAACCCCCGAGGGGGGACTCAGAGCGGCCTAACAACGGCAATGATTCGATGCCACATAGTATACTCTTTAACAACCACTATTCACTTTTCCACATAATCACCAGACAATTGGATACATTTCTGCCAACGATGAACAAGTTTTCTGAAGCCGTCATGGAAGAAGTCGGCATTCTGTTTCTGCAACTGGTGCCTCACAGTCCTCTCAACATCTTCATCAGAGGCATCATGATATCTCCGCAGAACTTCTTTCATTATTGGGAACAGATGGAAGTCAGGTGGTGCTAAATCTGAACTGTATGGAGGATGCCGTACGGCGGTGAGATCCAGTCTCTGAAGTTGTGCTGTGTACCCATCGTGCACAGATCTTCCGACAGCCAAGCAAAGCAATAGTGTGACCCACACGTTACTTTGAAATGCCAATTATGCTTGAAATTCCTCTCTGAGTGATACGACGATCGTCCTGAATCAATCTGTCAAACTTTTCTTGTGAAACTCGGTGGTTGCTGTCACAGGACGTCCAACTCTTTGTCTGTCACGCAACTCTTTGTCACGCACGTCAGATGTTCCCACCTCAACATCTTCAAACTTCCTCGCCCAATGATCCACAGTACTCAGCACGATCCCCATACACAGCTTACATTCTCTGATGAATCTCCTTTGGGGTGACACCTTCTGCTGTCAAGAATTCAATGACTGCGCATTGCTTAAGTCGCATTGACCGACTGTCTGCGTAGGGTTCCATACTTCGGACTTTAACAACACAACCGTTCAATGCTAAGGCTTCCCACCAAAACTGAACAGTAGAGGAGAGTCTCCTGAACAAGCCAGTCCCTGCCGCATACCAGTGCTGCCATCTGTTGAGGAGTTACAGAGGTGGAGGCATTACTTTTCATTCAATCCTCATAGGAATCCTAAGGCTTCCCGCCAAGATGGAACTGTAGAGGAGAGTCTACTGAACAAGCCAGTCCCTGCCGCATACCAGTACTGCCACCTGTTGAGGAGTTACCAAGGTGGAGGCATTACTTTTCATTCAACCCTCATAGGAATCCTAAGGCTTCCCACCACAATGGGAACTGTAGAGGAGAGTCTACTGAACAAGCCAGTCCCTGCCGCATACCAGTACTGCCACCTGTTGAGGAGTTACCAAGGTGGAGGCATTACTTTTCATTCAACCCTCATAGGAATCCTAAGGCTTCCCACCACAATGGGAACTGTAGAGGAGAGTCTACTGAACAAGCCAGTCCCTGCCGCATACCAGTACTGCCACCTGTTGAGGAGTTACGAAGGTGGAGGCATTACTTTTCATTCAACCCTCGTAGGAATCCTAAAGCTTCCACCAAAATGGAACTGTAGAGGAGAGTCTACTGAACAAGCCAGTCCCTGCCGCATACCAGTACTGCCACCTGTTGAGGAGTTACCAAGGTGGAGGCATTACTTTTCATTCAACCCTCATAGGAATCCTAAGGCTTCCCACCACAATGGGAACAGTAGAGGAGAGTCTACTGAACAAGCCAGTCCCTGCCGCATACCAGTACTGCCACCTGTTGAGGAGTTACAAAGGTGGAGGCATTACTTTTCATTCAACCCTCATAGGAATCCTAAGGCTTCCCACCACAATGGGAACAGTAGAGGAGAGTCTACTGAACAAGCCAGTCCCTGCCGCATACCAGTACTGCCATCTGTTGAGAAGTTACGAAGGTGGAGGCATTACTTTTCATTCAACCCTCATAGGAATCCTAAGACTTCCCACCAAAATGGGAACTGTAGAGGAGAGTCTACTGAACAAGCCAGTCCCTGCCGCATACCAGTACGGCCACCTGTTGAGAAGTTACGAAGGTGGAGGCATTACTTTTCATTCAACCCTCATAGGAATCCTAAGACTTCCACCAAAATGGGAACTGTAGAGGAGAGTCTACTGAACAAGCCAGTCCCTGCCGCATACCAGTACGGCCACCTGTTGAGGAGTTACCAAGGTGGAGGCATTACTTTTCATTCAACCCTTGTAGAATCATTGAGTTGGAAGAGACCTCGTGGGGATAAATACTTATCATGAAGACCTAGAGAAGGAAGAGACAACAGATCTGGATTCTGAATACCCATCTTTGCAAATAGTTGCTTCACAGAATAACTTTGTGGGTTTTCTATACATTATTTATTTATTTATTTCTTCGGTCTTGTATTCCGCTCCTCCCCACAGGCTCGGGCGGATAACAACAATATATATGGGCCTCATGTCGCAGACATGTAGCCCTACAATAAAAACATAAAACACATTAAAACACAAATTGACACATTTCGAGGTGCAGGGTGACATACATAGTTCTAGAGGCACAATCCTTCTATGCCTAATTAAAGGCTAGTCCAAAGAGGGCGGTCTTACAAGCCCTTCTGAATGGAGCCAGCTCTGAGATGGCTCGAGCACTGTCCGGCAAAGAGTTCCACAGCACTGGAGCTGCTGCAGAAAAGGCTCTCTGTCTAGTCGTAGATAGGTAGCAGGAGCAGATTCTGTTCATCTGACCGCAGTGATCTCGGGGGTAGATACGGGGCAAGGCGGTCCCTCAAGTACGCAGGCCCTAGGCCGTGTAAGGCCTTAAAAGTCAATACCAACACCTTGAAGGCAATTCGGTACTCAATAGGGAGCCAGTGCAGCTGCCGAAGGATGGGCGTGATGTGCTCCCTCACCGGCGAACCCGTCAGCAAGCGAGCAGCGGCATTCTGCACTAGCTTGAGTTTCCGAATTTTCGACAAGGGAAGGCCAACGAGAGGGCGTTACAGTAGTCCAGTCTCGAGATGACCGTCGCTTGGATTACCGTCGCCAGGTCGTTCCTGGACAGGTAGGGTGCCAGTCGCCTAGCCTGTCGTAGGTGGAAGAAGGACGCACTGCTGACCGCAGAGACCTGGGACTCCATGGTCAGCAGGGAGTCCAACTGAACACCCAAGCTCTTAACCGAAGATGACGGGCTAAGCCGCCGCCATCCAGGGTAGGCAACCGGCACCCACCCAGCCCAGGGCGATCGGGCCACAGGATCTCCGTCTTCGACGGATTCACCTTCAGCCGGCTGGCCCGCAGCCAACCAGTCACGGCTTCGAGGCATCGATGGAAACAATCGGGTACGGTATCCGGCCTGCCGTCCATTCTCAGCAGAAGCTGGGTGTCATCAGCGTACTGATAACACTCCAGACCAAAGTCACGGGCCAGCTGGGCCAGGGGGCGATGTAAATGTTGAATAATAAGGGGAGAGGATGGCCCTGGGGACCCCAATTAAGTGGGGACCTCCGGAGACCCCCCCCCCTCCACACGTTGTCCCCGGCCCTGGAGGAAGGAGGCCACCCATTGAAGGGCAGTCCCCAACCCCAGCGCGGCTAAACGGTGGGTCAACAGTGCGTGATCTACCGTATCAAATGCTGCTGTCAGATCTAACAAGACAAGCAGTGCCGATCCACCCTGGTCCAGCTGGCAGCGAAGTTGGTCTGTAATGGCGACAAGCACGGTCTCCGTCCCATGCCCAATACGGAAGCCGGACTGGAAGGGATCAAGTCCAGCTGTGTCATCTAAGAACCGCTGCAGCTGATCCGCTGCTGCCCTCTCAATTACTTTGCCCAAAAATGGCAAGTTGGAAACAGGCCTGTAATTGGAGGGAGCCGAAGGGTCTAAATTCGGCTTCTTCAGCAGCGGTCTTAGCATAGCCTCTTTCAACTCCCCTGGGAAGACTCCTTGCTCAAGGGAGCTATTTATGATGTTTCCCAGGGGGCCTCGTAGCCCCTCCCGGCAAGATCTAATAAGCCAGGAGGGGCACGGGTCGAGGGAGCAGGTAGTTGGTCTAGCTGCAGCGAGTAACTTATCAATAGCTTATCAATTATAACTGTATTCTCAATTCACTCCTGACATGATAAATCAGGGCTGCCCAGGAAGTCAATCGCGAGACCAAATGAGGTTGATCGCAGCCAGATGGGGCGCTTCTGCCTTGCGCGTGCACACCCTGCGCACAGAAGGCGCCTCCCGCTGCCTTTTGCCCGCGTGGTGCTTCTTCTGCCCGCGGGGCATTGCAGGAAGGAGGGAGCACGAGGCGGGGCCTCCAGAGGCCCGGCCTTGCGCTCCACCCTGCCTCTCTCTCGTCCGAAAGCAGCCATGCAGCCTCCGCTGCCGGCAAGAGAGGCAGGGCGACTGCGCTCACACTCCCTCCGGCAGCCCCGCCTAGCACTCCCTCCGGAGACCCCGCCTCGCGCTTCCTCCTTCCCGCAATGCCCCGCGGGTGGAAGAAGCGCCGCACGGGCGGAAGGCAGCAGCAGGAGTGTGTGCGGCGGCAAAAACACACGGTGGGGGCAGGTAGATCTTTTCGTCTTGGTTGCTGAAAAAGTGTGGGCACCCCTGTGATGAATAATCACTGCAACGACATCTAGACCAGCGGACTTCGGCCCAGTCTCAGGGAGGTAGACTCAATTCCTCTGCGTCGGAGTAAGCAGGCAGAATGTGTGCCAGTCGCAACCAGGGTCCTGTGCCAAAGGGAATCGAGAAAGCTGCGCTTGGGAGGAGAGCCGGGGAGGCGGCGGCAGGAAAGGAGGACCAGCTCCCTTCCCAACAAGTGGACAAAGAATAACAGCGGCCATGAAGAAGGCCGGCTCTGTTCTCCCGGCCTCTGCGGAGGGATCCGAAACAACCGGCGTCTGTTCCGGCCAAGGCAACGCGCGGTCCCACCCGGCCCAGGAATGTTCTCCCGCTGTTTCATCCCCAAACAAATCACCTTCTACAGATGTTGGGCAAGCAATAAAATATAATTCCCTTGGGGGGGAAAAATCCCTTAAAAATAATACCACCACCAGAAAGTAGCGGAACGAGAAGGAGCAAAGCTATTTCAAGCCTGCCGACTTGGAAGGCAGTTTGAGGGTGGTGCTCTCGCTTGAAAACACACACCATTTTAACAGCAATCCCATGAAATCGTGTATAGTTTCACAATCTATTCGCTATTAATGATTGGCCTTACTGATCGGTGGTGCAGAGGGATAAACCGATGAGGTGCCGAACTTGCTGACCGAAAGGTCGGCAGTTTGAATCCGGGGAGTGGGGTGAGCTCCTGTTGTTAGGCCCAGTTGTGCTTAACAGTTATACAAATAATCAACAACTGCCAGAAGGGACAGGGAATTTCATCCATGCTGACGATCGTGCCATCACCACTCAAGCTCTCTCTCTCTCTCTCTCTCTCTCGGCATTACTTCGCGAACGAAGATTCAGGAAGGACTCATCCCACGCTTTTTACAAGCGCCTTGATGACTAAAAAGGCCAATCTGAGATACGCAAGTTCGGTTGCAGAAAGCACAGCAGAAAGTCTCCTTGGGTGATGTTGTTTCCAAGTTGCGGTTCTTTCTGCGTTGTCGTTTCTCTTCGAGACCCGTTCGGCGTGTCTTCTCGAAAGAGGCCGTAGCATCGTGGATAGTGCGTCTCCATGCCTCCCGACGTGAGGCCAGGGTGGACCATTGTTGGTGATCAATCTGGCCGAGCCTGAGATGTTGTTTCAGGAGTCCTTGTATCTCTTTTTGGGGCGCCTCTCTTGCGCTGACCCGTGGCGAGTTCACCATACAGTAGTATCTTTGGGAGGCGGTGGTCCTCCATCCTAGAGACGTGCCCTGCCCAGCACGGCTGTGTTCTCAATAAATTGGCCTCAACGTTGGTGATCCCTGCTTGCTCAAGGACAGCGACATTTGTCACATGGTCGGTCCAGTGTATATTTAGGATTGTGCGAAGACTGCGCTGATGAAAGCGTTCGAGGAGTCGTAGGTGTTGGCGATAGGTGACCCATGTTTCAGACCCATAGAGGAGAATGGACAGTATGATAGCTCTGTACACACTGATTTTGGTGCTTTGTCTCAGGTGCTTGTTGCTCCAGACTCTTTTGTGAAGCCTTCCGAATGCACTCTATGCCTTTGCTCATCTGTGATCTATCTCTTTGTCAATCTTGGCATCTGAAGAGATGATGCTTCCCAGGGAGGTGAACTGCTGAACGGACTTAAGCACAGATGGGCCTATGCTGACGTGGGGATGGTGGTGTTCTTCCTGTGGTGCGGGCTGGTAGAGGACTTCCGTTTTCTTCAGGCTGACTTCCAGCCCAAACAGCTCTGCAGCTGTTGCAAACCACTCAAGCAGGGAGCTTTGAAATGGTGGAACAGAAGCTCTCTGAAGCTTTAGGTGCTCTTACTGCCTATTACATGGAAAACCAGCTGATTCCTAATCCATCTAATACGCAGGGGTGTGCTTTGCATCTTAAGACCAGGCAAGCATCTCGAGCTGTGAGGATGACCTGGGAAGGAATCCCACTGAAGCATTGCAGCACACCCAAATACCCGGGAGTCACTCTGGACCAGGGGTGAGCAACCTACGGCCCGTGGGCCGGATCCGGCCTGGCAGCCGATGCTGTCTGGCCCTTGGCTCCCTCAAGGCTTGGTCCTGAAGAGAGGGAGGCAAACTCCCATTCGCCCTCCTCCTCCTCCCTTCACTTCCTCCTCGCACGCTCCCCCCTCCCTCTTGCCTCGGCGCTCTTTCCCTTCTTCTGTTTCCTATCTTCCTGTTTCCTTCCCTCCCTCTTTCCCCCTTTCATTCCTTCCACCACCTGAACGGAAGAAGGAAGGAGTGGGAGTGCAGCGATGGAGAGGGGGCGGGGCCAGAGTGGGAAAGGGGCGGGGTTGAGGCGCTTCCATTCCCTCCTCTTCTGCCTCTTTGGGCATATTGAGGATTCGTGCCAAGTTTGGTCCTGATCCAACATTGCTTGAGTCCACAGTGCTCTCTGGATGTAGGAGAACTACAACTCCCAAACTCAAGGCTCGGCCTCCTGAGGGGTGTCGTGATTGACAGCTGGCCAAGAAGGAAGAAGCCGCGCGGGCGGAGAAAGTCGGCGGCAGGAGAGTGCGCGGAGCCTTTCGTCCGGAAGCTGCGGTGAGAGAGGCAGGGCCTCCGGAAGCCCTGCACGCTCTCCCGCCGCCGACTTCCTCTGCCCGTGCGGCTTCTTCCTTCTTTGACGGCTGTCAATCACGAAAACCCTTAGGAGGCCGAGCCCGTCGAGGCTGACTCCCAAACTCCTGCTTCTTCCCCCTCGAGCCGCTTCGGCCTCCTCCTCCTCCGTCGCCACCCTGCCCTTCCCAGCCTGCACCTCAAGGGCTCCGCGCTCTGCCTCCATCCGCCTCTCTCCCTTGGCCAAGCTGAAGGTCTCTCATCTCCGTTTCCACCCAGCACGCATGTGCCAACGCTCGAAGTGCTCTCCAAAGCCGCGCGGGAGAGCGCGGCGGCGGCAGCAGATAGATCGTTGTGACTTGGTTTTCTTAAAAATAGCTCGCAGGCTGTAAAAGTGTGGGCACCCCTGCTCTAAACTATCTAGTCCTTGAGCAGCTTTTTGCAGACGATGCTGCCCTTGTCGCCCATTCAGAAGCAGCTCTGCAGCGCCTCACGTCCTGCTTTGCAACAGCTGCTGAGCTCTTTGGGCTGGAAGTCAGCCTGAAGAAAACAGAAGTCCTCTACCAGCCCGCACCACAGGAAGAACACCATCATCCCCATGTCAGCAGAGGCAAATCTGTGCTTAAGTCCGTTCAGCAGTTCACCTCCCTGGGAAGCATCATCTCTTCAGGCGCCAAGATTGATCAAGAGATCGATCACAGATTAGCAAAGCCATAGAGTGCATTCGGAAGCCTTCACCAAAGAGTCTGTAGCAACAAGCACCTGAGGCAAAGCACCAAAATTAGTGTGTACAGAGCTATCATACTGTCTATTCTCCTCTATAGGTCTGAAACATGGATCACCTATCGCCAACACCTACGACTCCTCGAACGCTTTCATCAGCGCAGTCTTCGCACAATCCTAAATATACATTGGACCGACTATGTGACGAACGTTGCTGTCCTTGAGCAAGCAGGGATCATCAGCATTGAGCCGAATGACCCAAAAGGGGGGGGGGGGTGCTTAACAGCAGAAAGTAAACGAAGAATGTATCACTCAGGGTGACTAAGCTCGCATGTATTAGGATCATAAGAACATAAGAACATAAGAAGAGCCATGCTGAATCGGACCTCAGCCCATCTAGTCCAGCATTCTGTATCACACAGTGGCCCACCAGTTGTACACGGGGATCTCGAGCAGAAGGGAGGGCAAAACCCTCACCTGCTCCCGACCCCCCACAACCAGTACCCGGGGAAATCCTGCCTACCTCAACCAACTCCGAGGTGGCACTTGAATGTCCTTTTCAGTAACTACCGATACACTTGGTCTCCATGAATCTGTCTAATCCTGCCTTGAAGCTGTCCAGGCTGACCGCTGTCACAACCTCCTCTGGAAGTGAGTTCCATAACCCAATGACCCTCTGGGTGAAGAAATATTTCCCTTTATTAGTCCTATTTTTCCTACCTTGGAGCTTCAGGGAGTGCCCCCTAGTCCTAGTGTTGGGTGACAGAGAAAATAGTTTTTCTTTATTCACCTTTTCTATCCCATGCATGATTTTATACACTTCGATCAAGTCACCTCTTAAACGCCGTCTTTCAAGGCTGAAAAGACCAAGGCGTTGCAACCTGGTTTCATAAGGGAGCCGCTCCATCCCTTGGATCATTCTTGTTGCCCTTTTCTGTACCTTCTCCAGTTCCGTTATATCCTTCTTAAGGTGCGGAGACCAGAATTGTACACAGTACTCCAAATGTGGCCTTACCATCGATTTGTAGAGAGGTAATACAACATTTGCTGACCTATTTTCGATTCCCTTCCTGATCATGCCAAGCATAGAATTTGCTTTTTTCACTGCTGCAGCGCACTGGGTTGACATCTTCATTGAGCTGTCCACCAAAACCCCAAGATCCCTTTCCTGGTTTGTCTCGGAATCATCACATTAACAGTTGTTTTAGAGTGTATGCAGTATCACATTGCAGTATCACTCAATCATTGCTCAAGGCTGAGAAGAAATGGGCCCTCCTGTTAACAAGTGAAACGCCCTGCGGCCTCAATGACTCACTTTCCTTACAACAACTGTTAATGTGATGATTTGCACCTGTATGGCTCTCTATATATGTCTTTTACTTGTATGGTTACTTGCTGCATTCAGCCTTACGACTGTCTTACCTGTGATGCTCCTTGTTGCAAATTCTTTGGTATGTATACTTACCTTCACTGTTTTATGACTATTGTGCTTAATTTTGTATCGTTACTTAGCCAGTCACTAGATGCTGCCATTTCAATTGTATTGTTCTAGATTGTTTAATACAGCGACGCGCCCTGATGAAGCGTCTTTAAGACGTGAAAACGGCAAAAAGCCTCGGTGCCTTGGAGAAAATCCGGCCGTTTGGCACTGTCCCGGCTCTCCCTTGATTTTGGGTTCCAGCGCTGCCAATTCCAGCGCCCCTCACGACAGTCGTTGTCGCAAACCGCACTTCGCCTTCTGGCTTCACTTTCGGGGCACGCCGAGCAGCTCGCCCCCTCCCCGCTTGGAAACGCGGCTTCCACTTCGCCTTCGTTCCCCGCCGCGGCTTTTTTCCAAGCCGCACGGCTTCACGGCGGACCCCTCCCTGGATTTTCGCCTCTCTTGGACTGCCTCCCACGAACCATGGAGGTTTGCCTACTATGTATCTGATACATATCAGTACTGTGTCGTTTATTCTTACCAAATTGTTGCATAACTTGGCTTATTTGAGAGGCGAGGGAGCGCTCCCGCCTGCATTATTTTCTGTTGATTTTTCCATGCATGTAATATCATTCTATGTATGTTAATACAACTATTTTGATTGATATATTGAGCGGGTTTCTACATATCTCCTGGGGATCCTAATACATGCGAGCTTAGTCACCCTGACTTATCATCAGCATTGAGGCCATGCTATTGAGAACACAGCTGCGCTGGGCAGGGCACGTCTCTAGGACGGAGGACCACCGCCTCCCAAAGATACTACTCTACGGTGAACTCGCAAGAGAGGCACTCCCAAAAAGAGATATAAGGACTCCCTGAAACAACATCTCAGGCTTGGTTAGATTGATCACCAACAATGGTCCACCCTGGCCTCACATCGGGAGGCGTGGAGACGCACTCTCCACAATGCTGAGACACGCCACACGGGTCTCGAAGAGAAACGACAACGCAGAAAGATCCGCAACTTGGAAACAACAAAACCCAAGGAGACTTTCTGCTGTGCTTTCTGCAACCGGACTTGCCTATCTCAGATTGGCCTTTTTAGTCACCAACGCGCTTATAGAAAGCGTGGGACGAGTCTTTCTGAATCTGAATCTTCGTTCATGAAGAAAAGCCAAGAAGAGGAGATAACTGTATTCTCACTTTGCTTCTGAGACGATAAATAAATAACACCGGCTGAAAAAGGGCCCCTTCTTTTCGGAAACGGTTGGGGAACGGGAAGACCAACACACAGACAGTATTAACGAAGCTATTTGCACAGACAGACCATGTATTCTCCCTCGCCAAAGGAGAAAAGGAATAGCAATGATCATTTCAACAAGTTCTCTCTTTCCGCCAGCCTCGGATTGGAAAAGAGGCCGAATTCCACGGCAGCCTGAAATGCAACCCCAGCGCCTTTCCGGTGAAAGCCGACCTCGCTCGCTCGCTCCCTTCCTGACCTATTAAAAGTCCCGAAGCTGGGAAATTCCTTGCATTCCTGCGGGCGTTCGGCTGCTTGTGGCAAGGGTCTGGCAGGGAACCGTCAATCGACAGCCGGGAAGAGAGAGGACGGCTGGCTGCACAGAAAACACACACGCTCTCATTCACTTTTCGTTCTATTTTTCTACACCCAGGGCTTTGGGGGAAAAAAATATCACTCCCAAAAAAGGAAAAACCAATTCATAATTACAAGGGAACACAAGTCCAACCCTTGCCATGAAGGAATGCACAACCAAAGCATTCCTGAAAGAGGCCCATCTATCCAATCACTGTTCAAATACAAAAGGGGAACTGGCAGGATTACTTTTTAATATATCTATCTATCTTCTATCTATGTATATAATAAAAGTCAGTGTTTGCAGCGGTGTGGCGGTGCGGAGGGAGGAATATGTGCCAGCGTTTCGATTGGTTGCCACTGTCGGATTATTTGCATAAAGGACTCTGATTGGCCAGCCTCAGAACTCCAACACTCTTAAGGCACCAGAGGGCATTGGTTGCCACTGAGAGACAATTTGCATAAAGGACTCTGATTGGCCCGCAAAACAGAATGCACCTGCATACTTGAGTTAGCCAAATGACAGGTTTTTTTCCGTTGAAAATGGAATGTTCATTTTCTGGGAGGTGCGCAGGTGCCAAGAAATATGCGAGAGCGTTTTGATAGGTTGCCACTATGGGATTATTTGGATAAAGGACTGATTGGCCAGCCTCAGAATTCCAACATTCTACGGCCTCAGAGAGAGGGGATTGGTTGCCACTAAAATGGTATTTGCATAAAGGACTCCGATTGGCCATCCACATTCCAACATTCTAAGGCAGTGTTTCTCAACCTGGGGGTCGGGACCCCTGGAGGGGTCACGAGAGGGTGTCAGAGGGGTCGCCAAAGACCATCAGAAAACACAGTATTTTCTATTGGTCATGGGGGTTCTGTGTGGGAAGTTAAGCCCAATTCCATTGTTGGTGGGGTTCAGAATGCTCTTTGGTTGTAGGTGAACTATAAATCCCAGCAACTACAGTTCCCAAATGTCAAGTATATTTTCTCCAAACTCCACCAGTGTTCACATTTGGGCATCTTGAGTCTTCATACCAAGTTTGGTTCGGATCCATCATTATTTGAGTCCACTGTGCTCTCTGGATGTAGGTGAACTACAACTCCCAAACTCAAGGTCAATTCCCACCAAATCCTTCCAGTATTTTCTGTTGGTCATGGGAGTTCTGTGTGCCAAGTTTGGGTCAACTCCATCATTAGTGGAGTTCAGAATGCTCTTTGATTGTAGGTTAACAGTAAATCCCAGCAACTACAACTCCCAAATAACAAAATCGATCCACACACACCCCAACTACCCAAACCCCACCAGTATTCAAATTTGCGCTTATTGGGTATTTGTGCCAAATTTGATCCAGTGAATGAAAATGCATCCTGCCTATCAGATATGTACATTATGACTCATAACACTAGCAAAATTACTGTTATGAAGTAGCAACAAAAATTATTTTATGGTTGGGGGTCACCACAACATGAGGAACTGTATTAAGGGGTCATGGCACTAGGAACATTGAGAATCACTGTTCTAAGGTGACACAGAGAGAAAAGGAAAGGCCTCAGGCAGTCAGACACTGCGGCCCACAGCAGTGACGGATCAGGACTAAACTTGCCCACTTCACAACGCAACCCTCACCCAATGACCAATACAGACCAAAATTAGCACACAGAGCCCCCTTGACCCACTCTACACCCTGGTGCTGTTTCAAGGAGGATGGACCACAGATGATGGGACTTGAAATACCTTCACTCACCTTCCGAGACCGCTGCAACCCTCATCCAGAGAATGATCAAGACCAAATGTGACACACAGAGCCCCCGTGACCCACTCTACATCCTGGTGCAGTTTGGAGGGGGATGCACCATGGCCAATGGGACTTGCAGTATCTTCACTAAGTTCCTGAGACAACTGCAAGCCACATTAACATCTGATAAGGAACAACCTTGGCACACAATGCCTTCCTCAAATAACACGGGCACCGCTGCGTCGCCAAGCCAGTATGTGTGTGTATATATATATGTTATTGTGATAATTTTATGCTTATGTTGTTTTGTTTATTTTATGATATGCTGTTCACTCTGTTTTTATTTATTAACTTGTTTACAAATTTACAGTATATGCCGCCCTTCTCACCCCGAAGGGTTACAAGTAAAGTGTAAATACAATATATTATATTATTTATTACTTCAAATTTCTAGCCACTCCCCGAGGGCTCGGAGCGGTTTACAACAAAATTGAAGAGTAAACATAATGTAAAATTGAAGACCTTTATGCAAATACTTCCTCACTGGCACCCAATCCCCTCTGTCTGCTGCCTTAGAATGTTGGAGTGCTGAGCCTGGCCAATCAGAGTCCTTTATGGAAATACTCCCTCAGTGGCAACCAATCCCCTCTGTCTGCTGCCTTAGAGCAGTGTTTCCCAACCAGTGTGCTGTGGCACACTAGTGTGCCGTGAGCGATCATCAGGTGTGCCGTGGGAAATTGCAACCTCCAATAACCTTTCTTCCCCCTCCTGCCCACAATGCTCTCTTGGTGTAGGTGAACTACAACTTCCAAACTCAAGGTCAATTCCCAAGTAAACCCTTGCAGTACTTTCTGTGGTAATGAGAGTTCAATATGTCAAGTTTGGTTCAATTCCATTGTTGCAAGAGTTCAGGATGCTCTTTGATTGTGTGTTAACTATAAATCCCAGAAACGGTAACTCCCAAATGTCAAAGTCTATTTCCCCCAAACTCCATCTGCGTTCACATTTGGGCATATTGAGTATTCATGCCAAGTTTGGTCCTGATCCAACATTGTTTGAGTCCACAGTGCTCTCTGGATATAGGTGAACTACAACTCCAAAACCCAAGGTCAATGCCCACCAAACTCTTATAGGATTTTCTCTTGGTTATGGGAGTTCTGGGTGGGAAGTTTGTGTCTTTCTGCCATTCCTGCCAGGATATCTATGTTGTCTTCATCGAAACAGGCCCGGGTTTCACACTGAGTGTACAAATACATTTAAACACATACTAACTATACGTATGACTGTGTTAGAGTGTCATTTTGTGTCAGTTTGGTTGGTGGTGTGCCCCAGGATTTTGTAAATGTAAAAAACGTCCCGTGGCTCAAAAAATGTTGAAAAACACTGCCTTAGAGTGTTGGAGTTCTGAGGGTGGCCAATCAGAGTCCTTTATGCAAATAATCCCACACTGGCAACCAATTGAAACGCTGCCACATATTCCTCCTAACACTAACTTTTAATATATACATAGATTTATTTATATGAATAAATTTGTAATGTCCATTTGTGGGATGGACATAACTCAAAAACCACGGGAGGAACTGACACTAAATTTGGACACAAGACACCTATCAGGCCAACGAGTGACCATCTATATATATAAAAGGGAAGTGGTCGTGCAACGGGGCAAATGCACGCCAAAACTACATTTCCCACACACACAACAAAACCCAGGGCCACTCATCCCCACCCCGAGGTACATCAACCACCCACTAAAACACCCCGAAACACCACACAACACCCCCAAAACATCCCCCAAAAACCAACATTACTACGCATGCGCAAAAACCCGACACACAAAATGGCCGCAAAGAACACATCACCATACCGAGCATGCGCAACATCCGACCGGCCCCGTGCCACCGCCACCGAGCACACCACCACCGCTACCTTCACAGCCTCCTTCGCCGCCTCCACACCTTCCCACATGCAAACCAACAACCACATCCCGGCTCCTTACCCGCCACATCCACGCCCGCCTTCTCCGCCGCATCCCTGCCCTTCCGCAGCAGCTGCCAGCCTCTTGGGACCCGGCCCACGCCATCGCCTCCTCGACCTTCTCCGACGCCTCTTCCCGGTCCCTGGCCGGGCCTCGCGGAAAGACACCTTGCCCGTTTCGCCACGCGGCCCGGCCCAGGACCGGCTGGCCAACGGCCGAGAGAGGGGCAGAAGGCCAGAGATTTGGGCCGCGGCCCGGTCCAAAACAGGAAGGCAGCCGCCGAGAGAGCCGAGGCCTTGCGGGAAAGGCGTCGCGCGACCCGGCTCCATGCGGCGCCTGGAAGGTAAGTGAACTACCTCCCAGAAGGCTCCGCGCCGGCCCCGTTTCCCAGCGAGCGGCGCGGCCTTCTGGGAGGTGTGGTTCACTTACCTTCCAGGTGCCGCATGGAGCCGGTCATGCTGGACGCCTTCCCGCTGTGTCCTCGGCCTCTCTCGCCGCCCGCCTTCCTGTTTGGGACCCGGGCCGCACCGTCGCCTCCGTGCCCTTCTTCCCCAATCCTCGCCCGTTACCACGCCGCTCCTGGCCCGGGCCGCGTGTGGCGAAACGGGCAAGGTGGAAGACCCCCCCTTCCCACGACGACGAGGACAAGACAGAGAAGGAAAAATAAGGAAAGAAAAGGAAAGAATAGAAGGATGGAAAGGAGAAAGAAAGGAAGAAGAAAGGAAGGAAAGAGGAAAGAAGGAGAGAGATAAAAAATACAAGGATGGAAGGAAGGAGGGGGAAGGAAAATAAACCAGAAAGAAATGAAAAACCCACAGCGAAGCGTGGCCAGGTCAGCTAGTCACTCACAAAAATACTGAAAAACACAGCGGAAGGGACTTTTAAAAGCAAAAAGACGCTACAGCGAATGCGCAAAAATGACTCCCCCTGGCAAACGAAACGCCAGATACCTCGGCTAGTGGTGTCATAAAATGACAAACTCAATACTAGGATATTAAAAGGTAGGAGTGATATTCCACAGGCCTCAAGAAAGATCTTCCCCTATTCCTTATTTTGTTCCCAGATAAACAACACGTACCTCGCGACCATCTTGTCCCACATTGGTTTGCCCTCTCACCACCGTCCGAATATTATCGTCCAGCCGTCTGCAACAAGAAAAGGGGGGGGGGGGAGCAGACAACCCTTTAAAAAACAGATCACAGCCAGAGGAAGGAAATAAAATTTGTGACATTGTGAGTGTTAACTAAGTATTCCATTCTGTGTGCCAAAACCAGGGAGAGTTTTAAAAAATCCACTGTTTCAGAGACAGTTGCTGTTCCACCTTTAGTTTCCACAATGCTATTGGAACTATGGAAATCAGAACAGTCTCCTGATGTAGTAGCTACGAGGGTTGAATGAAAAGTAATGCCTCCACCTTCGTAATTGCTCAACAGACGGCAGTACTGGTATGCGGCAGGGACTGGCTTGTTCGGGAGACTCTCCTCTACAGCTCTATTTTAGTGGGAAGCCTTAGGATTCCTACGAGGGTTGAATGAAAAGTAATGCCTCCACCTTCGTAACTCCTCAACAGATGGCAGAACTGGTATGCGGCAGGGACTGGCTTGTTCAGTAGACTCTCCTCTACAGTCCCATTTTGGAGGGAAGCCTTAGCATTGAATTGTTGTATGGTTAAAGTGTGAAGTATGGAACCCTGCACAGACGGTCGGTCAGTACGACTTAAGCAACGTGCAGCCATTGAATTCTTGACAGCAGAAGGTGTCACCCCAAAGGAGATTCATCAGTGAATGCAAGCTGTTGATGGGGATTGTGTTGATGTGAGTACTGTGCGTCGTTGGGCGAACAAGTTGAAAGATGTTGAGGTGGGAACATCTGACTTGCGTGACAAACAAAGAGTTGGACGTCCTGTGACAGCAACCACCGAGTTTCACAAGCAAAAGGTTGACAGATTGATTCAGGACGATCGTCGTATCACTCAGAGAGAAATTTCAAGCATAATCAGCATTTCACAATAACATGTGGGTCACATTATTGCTTTGCTTGGCTGTCGGAAGATCTGTGCACGATGGGTAGCGGAAACAGAGTGTTGACTTCTTCCGTGACGGCTTCAGAAAACTTGTTCATCGTTGGCAGAAATGTATTCAATTTTCTGGTGATTATGTGGAAAAGTGAATAGTGGTTGTTAAAGAGCACATCCTAAGGATTATTTCTGCGCTTGATTTATTAAAATATTCCCATCCAAACCCAAGTAACGAAGGTGGAGGCATTACTTTTCATTCAACCCTCGCAGTCTAAGAAAGGAGCCGTTCAACGCTCTGGAATCCCAGAGGATCTTCAGATACCTTCTGACGCATGACCGGCTTTGGCTGAAGGTGCCACTTCCTTTCCCAGCACAGAGAAACGTAAACAAACAGCTCTTGACTTACCTTATTTTCAGCTTGATCTTGTTCACCACATCATCAATGTTTGCCAAAGACTGCAAGACAAAAATGGGGCCAGGAGGAGAAAAAAGCCTCAAAATTAAATTAGTTTAATTATATGCTAATAATATACTTTATTTATATTCCGCCCTGTCTCAGGGTGGATTACAGGGGTTTGGGAGAGATTGACCTTGAGTTTTGGGAGATGTAGTTCATCTACAACCAGAGAAACCGTGACCCCCAGCACAGTACACATATACGGCAAACATGCAAAGCAGTTATACAATTAACAAAGACAGAGAGTACATAAACAGAGGTAAATCTTGCTGAATGGAAGGTTGGCAGTTCAAAGCCGCCCTAGCTTCTGCCTACCTAGCAGTTCAAAAACAGTAACGTGAGTAGATCAATAGGTAAAAGGCACTCATGCAGACATGCTGGCAATTCGATCAGGAAAGTGTCCACAGACAACAGGCTCCCCGGCATGGAAAATGGAGCAAGAGCACCCCCCTATGGCCAGATGCCAGTGATAGAAAGCCTTTCCCTCTGTCTCTGTACTGTCTGTCTTTGGTGTAAATTGTATAACGGCATTGAATGATTGCCATATACTGTATGTATTCTGTAATCCACTTTGAGTCCCCTCGGGGAGATAGGGAAGAATATAAATAAAGGATATTATTATTATTACTACTACTATTACCTACCCTGAACACATCTTGCCAAGGAAACTCTGTCATATATATATATATATATATATATACATACACACACATATATAGAGTGTGTGTGTGTGTGTGTGTGTATATATATATATATGACAGAGTTTCATATATACAGTGTGTGTGTGTGTGTGTGTGTGTATATACACACACACACACACACACACTGTATATATGAAACTCTGGGTATAGGGTATTATTATTATTACCACCCACACTTAACACATCTTGTCAAGGAAACTCTGATATATATTAAAAAGGATATTATTATTATTACCCACCCTGGACACATATTGCCAAGGAAACTCTGATAGATAGATAGATAGATAGATAGATAGATAGATATGTAAGGGATATTTTTATTATTATTATTATCACAACCCCCCCTGAACACATCTTGCAAAGGAAACTCTGATATATATAAATAAAGGATATTATTGTTATTATTACCCACCCTGAACACATCTTGCCAAGGAAACTGATATATATAAAGAGAGAGGGGGGTTTATTATTATTATTATTACTACTACTACCCACCCTGAACACATCTTGCCAAGGAAACTCTGCTATATATAAATAAAGATGATGATGATGATGATGATTACCCACCCTGAACACATCTTGCCAAGGAAACTGATATATATATATATATAGATACACACACTAGCTTGGGGACCCAGCGGTGCCCGAGGCTGTCTGTGTAAGTGGACACTTACTCCACATACATACATACTAGACATGGTTTAGAACCCAAAAATAGGGAATCGAAAATCTAATGGGGGGGGGGGGGGTTGATTAGTAATAGGAAGACTTACAAAAATTTTTCCAAAAATTTAGAAAATGTAACTTAATTACTAACGAAATTCGTTAGTAGTTAGTATGCCAGCGCATGCGCATTCAGATGGTTTTGGCCTACAACTCCCAGAAATCCTAACAGCTGGTAAATTGGCTGGGATTTCTGGGTTGTAGGCCAAAAACTTGAATAAATCACACTGAATTCTAGATGGGACTCTCCAAATAGGAAGGAGGGAGGGAAGGAGGGAGGGAGGGAGGGAAGGAGGGAGGGGGGTATTCTATTCTTGGAAGCAGCAAAATAAAAGGAGGAGGAGCCCCCCCCCCCCCGCTCCTCGCTGCCTCTCTCTCACCCCGATCCCGAGGGAGCGAGGGCCCAAGTTTGCCCAGGCTGGTCATATACCTACATTCCCTGCACATGCAATAATACAGCAGTAATAACAATGGGTATAAGAAGAGGTAAAATTCAAACCGAAGTATTCTGACTGGTCCCTCCTCATGCGGTGCAAACGGGCTCTTCTCTTATTAGCCCGGGGAAAAGCCAGCGTTTTCTGCTTGGGTGCACACACATACATATTCTTTGGGGGATTTGCTGCAGAATCTTCTCTATGAGCCCGGGATTCTGCAGCAAATCCCCCAAGAATATGTATGTGTGTGCTCCCAAGCAGCAAACGCTGGCTTTTTCAGGGCTAATTTCAGGCTAATAAGAGAAGAGCCCGTTTGCACCGCATGAGGAGAGACCAGTCAGAATACTGGTTTGAATTTTACCTCTTGTTATTGTTATTACTGCTGTATTATTGCATGTGCATGGAATGTAGGTATGACCAGTTGGATTACTTATAATATGAGGCACTTACAGTAGCATTCATTCTATTATACATTAGGTTGGTTTCTCACCCCAATACTCTTTGATGCCTTAGATCCTGGCAGGCAGGAGAGGCAGGGAAGCCTGGAAAAATGTAAACAGAGAGGTTTACTCAGAAGTAAATCCACAAAGGAGGGCCCTTCATCCAAAGTGCCCTCCTTTGCAGATTTACTTCTGAGTAAACCTCTCTGTTTACATTTTTCCGGGCTTCCAGCCGAAAGAAGGAGCGAGTTTAGGGCTTGCCTTGCCATAATACTTATTGGCAAGGGAGGCGGGAGGGTGGTGAGAGAGAAGGAGGGTGCCCCCTTGCGACCTAATAACGACACTTAAGAAAATCCTGGCCCCGAAGTTCGAAAAGAAAGTCCACTTCCTGGTTGGCGTTCCAGGTGCGGAAATACTCAAAGTAGCATTTCTTACGAATTTCTTACAAAATGAATCATTTTCATAACTTTTTCTCATGCCTAATACATACATCCTTTTCTCTTTATTATGTATATGTGTATATATATATATATATATATAGAGAGAGAGAGAGGGGTTGTTGTTATTATTATTATTACTACCCACCCTGAACACATCTTGCCAAGAAAACTCTGATTTATATATAAATAAAGGATATTATTATTATTATTATCACTCACCCTGAACACATCTTGCCAAGGAAACTCTGCTATATATAAAGATTATTATTATTATTACTACTACCCACCCTGAACACATCTTTCCCAGGCAACTCTGATATATATAAAGGTTATTATTATTATTATTACTACCCACCCTGAACACATCTTGCCAAGGAAACTCCGATAGGAACACCTTACGATCAGCATAAGACCAAACAAACTTAAGGCACACAGCAATTATAGACAGACAGACAGCTAGGCAGTCAGACAGATAACACTCCTACTCAAATATAGTATTACTCTGTTTTATTGATTTTGCTTTAAGCTATTGAGGAAAGTTGAAGCTAAAAAAACAATACTTATTAACCGGATTATTAAGTTCTATTTTATTGATAGATAGATAGATAGATAGATATTAAAGTGGTTCACTATATTCTTTCAGGAGACAGAACAGGTACCAAAAGCTCTTTTCAATGTTTTATTTGGGAGCAAAACAAAGGCTAATAGGAATGTCTTTGCAT
Source organism: Anolis apletophallus (assembly GCA_030556195.1). Taxonomy (NCBI): domain Eukaryota; kingdom Metazoa; phylum Chordata; class Lepidosauria; order Squamata; family Anolidae; genus Anolis; species Anolis apletophallus. Next base: position 38,650 of record JARBWK010000084.1, on the reverse strand, counting down.
CTGCTGCTTTTCAAAACACTTTGGAGAGGGTTTGGGTGGCAACAGGGAGGCAACGGCGGCCTCTGGTGGATAAAGAAAGAAAAGCAAAGAGTACCAATTTTGGGTTGTTGCTTTACATTGCAAAAACCAGGAGGAAATCACAAGGGGAAAATGACAAAGTATTTCCCAATCACACAAGACACACCCGGCAAAAGCCTCCACTCACTTGCTCAGTTGGGAAGAGCGTGTTGATGTATTCCACGGCGTTGAAGTCGGCTCTGTCTAGCGGGTCTTGGCTGGGGAACACCTGCGGGTCGAAAGAAAGAGGAAGGTCTCCGTCATGTCCCAACGATGATAACTAAGCCTGTGAAACTATGTCTCAAACAATGCCCGCACCACAACTGAAGGGACGTGTTGACTCTAAGCTGGAAGGTGTCCAGAGGAGGGCGGTTCAAACGATCAACGGCCTGGAGAACAAGCCCTATGAGGAGCCGTAGTCTGGTAGAGTCCGTGGGCCAAAGCTAACGTCGTCCTGAAGAGCGTGAGTAGGTCGAAGCTAATGTCAACCTGAGGAGTGTGAGTAAGCCAAAGCCTGTTAGAGTTAGTCGGCCAAAGCTAGTGTCGTACTGAGGAGAGTGAGTAGACCAAAGCTAATGTCAACCTGAGGAGTGTGAGTAGGCCGAAGCCTGTTAGAGTTAGTCGGACAAAGCTAGTGTCGTACTGAGGAGAGTGAGTAGACCAAAGCCTGTTAGGACCTGAGGAAAGCTAGTGTGAGTAGGCCGAAGCCTGTTAGAGTTGTCCTGAGGAAAGCTAGTGTCGTCCTGAAGAGAGTGAGTAGACCAAAGCTAATGTCAACCTGAGGAGTGTGAGTAGACCGAAGCCTGTTAGAGTTAGTCAGACAAAGCTAGTGTCGTCCTGAAGAGAGTGAGTAGGCCAAAGCTAATGTCAAACTTAAAGAGTGTGAGTAGGCCGAAGCCTGTTAGAGTTAGTCGGACAAAGCTAGTGTCGTCCTGAAGAGAGTGAGTAGGCCAAAGCTAATGTCAAACTTAAAGAGTGTGAGTAGGCCGAAGCCTGTTAGAGTTAGTCGGCCAAAGCTAATGTCATCTTGAAGAGAGTGAATAGGCCAAAGCTAATGTCAACCTGGGGGGAGTTGAGTAGGCCGAAGCCTGTTAGATTCAGTGGGTCAAAGCTAGTGTCGTGGTGAGGAGTGACTAGGTCGAAGCCTGTTACAGTCAGTGGGCCAAAACTAGTGTCGTGTTGAGGAGAGTAGGCCGAAGCCTGTTACAGTCAGTGGGCCAAAGCTAGTGTCGTACTGAGGAGAGTGACGAGGCCGAAGCCTGTTAGAGTCAGTGGGCCAAAGCTAGTGTCGTCCTGAAGAGCGTGAGTAGGTCGAAGCTAATGTCAACCTGAGGAGTGTGAGTAGGCTGAAGCCTGTTAAGAGTTAGTCGGACAAAGCTAGTGTCGTCCCGAAGAGAGTGAGTAGGCCAAAGCTAATGTCAACCTGAGGTGTGTGAGTAGGCTGAAGCCTGTTAAGAGTTCATCGGGCAAAGCTAGTGTCGTACTGAGGAGAGTGACGAGGCCGAAGCCTGTTAGAGTCAGTGGGCCAAAGCTAGTGTCGTCCTGAAGAGCGTGAGTAGGTCCTGAGGAGAGTGAGTAGGCCAAAGCCTGTTAGAATCCGTGGGCCAAAGCTAGTGTCATCCTGAGGAGAGTGAGTAGGCCGAAGCCTGTTAGAGTCAGTGTTAAAAGCTAATGTCAAAGTCCAAAATAAAAAGAGCCTGTTAGTGAACCAAAGCTACTGTTGTCTTGTGGAGAGTGAGAAGGCCGAAGCCTGTTACAGTCAGTGGGCCAAAGCTAGTGTCGTGTTGAGGAGAGTGACTAGGCTGAAGCCTGTTACAGTCCATGGGCCAAAGCTGGTATCATCCTGAGGAGAGTGAGTAGGCCGAAGCCTGTTAGAGTTAGTCAGCCAAACCTAGTGTTGTCCTGAAGAGAGTGAGTAGACCGAAGCCTGTGTCAAGTCCGTGGGTGAAAGCTAGCTGAAGCCCTGAAGAGTTCATCGGGCAAAGTGAGTAGGCCGAGGAGAGTGGTAGGCCGAGCCTGTGGGTGGGCCAAAGCTAGTGTTGTCCTGAAGAGAGTGAGTAGACCGAAATGCCTGTTAGGCTAATGTCATCTTGAAGAGAGTGAGTAGGCCAAAGCTTATGTCAACCTGAGGGTTGAGTAGGCCGTAGCCTGTTAGAGTCAGTGGGCCAAAGAAATGTCCACCTGAAGAGAGTGAGTAGGCCGAAGTCTGTTAGAGTCAGTGGGCCAAAGCTAGTGTCGTCCTGAGGAGAGTAGGCCGAAGCCTGATAAACACAGTGGGCCAAAGCTAGTGTCGTCCTGAGGAGAAGGAGTAGGCCGAAGCCTGTTAGAGTCAGTGGGCCAAAGCTAGTGTCATCCTGAGGGGAGAGAGTAGGCCGAAGCCTGTTAAGAGTCAGTGGGCCAAAGCTAGTGTCGTGTTGAGGAGAGACGGAGGCCGAAGCCTGTTACAGTCAGTGAGCCAAAGCTAGTGTCGTCCTGTGGAGAATGAGTAGGCCTGAAGCTTGTTAGAGTCAGTGGGCCAAAGCTAGTGTTGTCCTGAGGTTCATGACAAGGCTAGTGTCGTACTGTTAGAGTCAGTGGGCCAAAGCTAGTGTCATCCTGAGGAGTGAGAGTAGGCCGAAGCCTGTTAGGAGTCAGTGGGCCAAAGCTAGTGTTGTCCTGAGTCATCCTGAAGAGTGACGTGAGTAGGCCGAAGCTTGTTAGAGTCAGTGGGCCAAAGCTAGTGTTGTCCTGAGAAGAATGAGTAGGCCGAAGCTTGTTAGAGTCAGTGGGCCAAAGCTAGTGTTGTCCTGAGGAGAATGAGTAGGCCGAAGCTTGTTAGAGTCAGTGGGCCAAAGCTAGTGTCGTCCTGAGGAGAATGAGTAGGCCGAAGCCTGTTACAGTCAGTGGGCCAAAGCTAGTGTTGTCCTGAGGAGAATGAGTAGGCCGAAGCTTGTTAGCGTCAGTGGGCCAAAGCTAGTGTCATCCTGAGGAGAATGAGTAGGCCGAAGCCTGTTACAGTCAGTGGGCCAAAGCTAGTGTCGTGTTGAGGAGAGTAGGCCGAAGCCTGTTACAGTCAGTGGGCCAAAGCTAGTGTCGTACTGAGGACAGTGAGTAGGCCGAAGCCTGTTAGAGTCAGTGGGCCAAAGCTAGTGTCGTCCTGAGGAGAGTGAGTAGGCCGAAGCCTGTTAGAGTCAGTGGGCCAAAGCTAGTGTCGTCCTGAGGAGAGTGAGTAGACCGAAGCCTGTTAGCTAATGTCATCTTGAAGAGAGTGAATAGGCCGAAGCTAATGTCAACCTGAGGAGTTGAGTAGGCCGAAGCCTGTTAGAGTCAGTGGGCCAAAGAAATGTCCACCTGAAGAGAGTGAGTAGGCCGAAGTCTGTTAGAGTCAGTGGGCCAAAGCTAGTGTCGTCCTGAGGAGAGTAGGCCAAAACCTGTTACAGTCAGTGGGCCAAAGCTAGTGTCGTCCTGAGGAGAATGAGTAGGCCGAAGCCTGTTAGAGTCCGTGGGCCAAAGCTAGTATCGTACTGAGGACAGTGCGTAGGCCGAAGCCTGTTACAGTCAGTGGGCCAAAGCTAGTGTCGTGTTGAGGAGAGTAGGCCGAAGCCTGTTACAGTCAGTGGGCCAAAGCTAGTGTCGTCCTGTGGAGAATGAGTAGGCCGAAGCCTGTTAGAGTCAGTGGGCCAAAGCTAGTGTCGTCCTGAGGAGAATGAGTAGGCCGAAGCCTGTTAGAGTCAGTGGGCCAAAGCTAGTGTCGTGTTGAGGAGAGTAGGCCGAAGCCTGTTACAGTCAGTGGGCCAAAGATAGTGTTGTCCTGAGAAGAATGAGTAGGCCGAAGCTTGTTAGAGTCAGTGGGCCAAAGCTAGTGTTGTCCTGAGAAGAATGAGTAGGCCGAAGCTTCTTAGAGTCAGTGGGCCAAAGCTAGTGTTGTCCTGAGGAGAATGAGTAGGCCGAAGCTTGTTAGAGTCAGTGGGCCAAAGCTAGTGTCGTCCTGAGGAGAATGAGTAGGCCGAAGCCTGTTACAGTCTGTGGGCCAAAGCTAGTGTCGTCCTGAGGAGAGTGAGTAGGCCGAAGCCTGTTAGAGTCAGTGGGCCAAAGCTAGTGTCGTCCTGAGGAGAGTGAGTAGGCCGAAGCCTGTTACAGTCAGTGGGCCAAAGCTAGTGTCGTGTTGAGGAGAGTAGGCCGAAGCCTGTTACAGTCAGTGGGCCAAAGCTAGTGTCGTACTGAGGACAGTGAGTAGGCCGAAGCCTGTTAGAGTCAGTGGGCCAAAGCTAGTGTCGTCCTGAGGAGAGTGAGTAGGCCGAAGCCTGTTAGAGTCCGTGGGCCAAAGCTAGTGTCGTCCTGAGGAGAGTGAGTAGGCCGAAGCCTGTTAGAGTCTGTGGGCCAAAGCTAGTGTCGTCCTGAGGAGAGTGAGTAGGCCGAAGCCTGTTACAGTCAGTGGGCCAAAGCTGGGCCAAAGCTAGTGTCGTCCTGAGGAGAGTGAGTAGGCCGAAGCCTGTTAGAGTCTGTGGGCCAAAGCTAGTGTCGTCCTGAGGAGAGTGAGGTAAACCTCTGTGTGAGAGAAGCCTTGTGTGAGAAAGAAGATACAACATTGGTCTGTGTGTTTTCTGTTCTTTCCATCCCTTTGAGCTACTGGTACTGGGTCACGTTGCTGCTGATAAGGAATTCTTACGTAGTTATTCTGATCTGCATTTTTGAGAAGAGTCTTTGTTAATAAACCAACAATTAAGACTGTTGATTAAAAAAAGGGGGGGCTAGCAAAGGATGCTGGGAGATGCAGTTGAAAAACCACTGGAAGGCTTCACAACAGCAATCACTGTTGGACTACAAATGCCACGGTTCGCAATAGCAAGCACTGTTGGACTACAAACCCCATTACTCATAATAGTAAATACTGCTGGACTACAAACGGCATGGTTCGCAATAGCAAGCACGGTTGGACTACAAACCCCATTACTCAAAATAGTAAATACTGCTGGACTACAAACACCATGGTTCGCAATAGCAAGCACGGTTGGACTACAAACCCCATTACTCATAATAGTAAATACTGCTGGACTACAAACGCCATGGTTCGCAATAGCAAGCACTGTTGGACTACAAACCCCATTACTCATAATAGTAAATACTGCTGGACTACAAACGCCATGGTTCGCAATAGCAAATACTGTTGGACTACAAACCCCATTACTCATAATAGTAAATACTGCTGGACTACAAATGCCATGGTTCGCAATAGCAAACACTGCTGGACTACAAACCCCATTACTCAAAATAGTAAATACTGCTGGACTACAAACGCCATGGTTCACAATATCAAACACTGTTGTACTACAAACCCCATTACTCAAAATAGTAAATACTGCTGGACTACAAACCCCATGGTTCACAATAACAAACACTGTTGGACTACAAACCCCATTACTCAAAATAGTAAATACTGCTGGACTACAAACCCCTTGGGTTCACAATAACAAACACTGTTGGACTACAAACCCCATTACTCAAAATAGTAAATACTGCTGGACTACAAACGCCATGGTTCACAATAGCAAACACTGTTGGACTACAAACCCCATTACTCACAATAGTAAATACTGCTGGACTACAAACGCCATGGTTCACAATATCAAACACTGTTGGACTAAACCCCATTACTCAAAATAGTAAATACTGCTGGACTACAAACGCCATGGTTCACAATATCAAACACTGTTGGACTACAAACCCCATTACTCAAAATAGTAAATACTGCTGGACTACAAACGCCATGGTTCGCAATAGCAAACACTGTTGGACTACAAACCCCATTACTCAAAATAGTAAATACTGCTGGACTACAAACGCCATGGTTCACAATATCAAACACTGTTGGACTAAACCCCATTACTCAAAATAGTAAATACTGCTGGACTACAAATGCCATGGTTCACAATAGCTAGCACTGTTGGACTACAAACCCCATTACTCAAAATAGTAAATACTGCTGGACTACAAACGCCATGGTTCACAATATCAAACACTGTTGGACTACAAACCCCATTACTCAAAATAGTAAATACTGCTGGACTACAAACGCCATGGTTCACAATATCAAACACTGTTGTACTACAAACCCCATTACTCAAAATAGTAAATACTGCTGGACTACAAACGCCATGGTTCACAATATCAAACACTGTTGGACTACAAACCCCATTACTCAAAATAGTAAATACTGCTGGACTACAAACGCCATGGTTCACAATAGCAAACACTGTTGGACTACAAACCCCATTACTCACAATAGTAAATACTGCTGGACTACAAACACCATGGTTCACAATAGCAAACACTGTTGGACTACAAACCCCATTACTCATAATAGTAAATACTGCTGGACTACAAACGCCATGGTTCGCAATAGCAAATACTGTTGGACTACAAACCCCATTACTCATAATAGTAAATACTGCTGGACTACAAATGCCATGGTTCGCAATAGCAAACACTGTTGGACTACAAACCCCATTACTCACAATAGTAAATACTGCTGGAAACGCCATGGTTCACAATAGCAAACACTGTTGGACTACAAACCCCATTACTCACAATAGTAAATACTGCTGGACTACAAACCCCTTGGGTTCACAATAGCAAACACTGTTGGACTACAAACCCCATTACTCATAATAGTAAATACTGCTGGACTACAAACGCCATGACTCACAATAGTAAAAACTGCTGGACTACAAACCCCATTACTCACAATAGTAAATACTGCTGGACTACAAACGCCATGGTTCACAATAGCAAACACTGTTGGACTACAAACCCCATTACTCACAATAGTAAATACTGCTGGACTACAAACCCCATCACTCACAATAGCAAACACTGTTGGACTACAAACCCCATTACTCACAATAGTAAATACTGCTGGACTACAAACCCCATTACTAAATAGTAAATACTGCTTACAAACCCCATGGTCGCAATAAAAACACTGTTGGACTACAAACCCCATTACTCACAATAGTAAATAGTAAATACTTACTCAAATAGTAAATACTGCTGGACTACAAACCCCATGGTTCACAATAGTAAATACTGCTGGACTACAAACCCCATTACTCACAAACACCATAGTAAAAACCCCATTACTGCTGGACTACAAACCCCATGGGTTCAAAATAGTAAATACTGTTGGACTACAAACCCCATTACTCATAATAGTAAATACTGCTGGACTACAAACCCCATTACTCACAATAGCAAACACTGTTGGACTACAAACCCCATTACTCACAATAGTAAATACTGCTGGACTACAAACCCCATTACTCACAATAGCAAACACTGTTGGACTACAAACCCCATTACTCACAATAGTAAATACTGCTGGACTACAAACCCCATCACTCACAATAGCAAACACTGTTGGACTACAAACCCCATTACTCACAATAGTAAATACTGCTGGACTACAAACCCCATTACTCACAATAGTAAATACTGCTGGACTACAAACCCCATTACTGCTGGACTACAAACCCCATTACTCAAACTGTTGGACTACAAACCCCATTACTCACAATAGTAAACACTGCTGGACTACAAACCCCATGGTTCGCAATAGCAAATACTGTTGGACTACAAACCCCATTACTTACAATAGTAAATACTGTAACTACTGTTGGGACTACAAACCCCATTACTCACAATAGTAAATACTGCTGGACTACAAACCCCATTACTCACAATAGTAAATACTGCTGGACTACAAACCCCTTGGGTTCACAATAACAAACACTGTTGGACTACAAACCCCATTACTCACAATAGTAAATACTGCTGGACTACAAACCCCATTAGTAAATACTGCTGGACTACAAACCCCATTACTCACAATAGTAAATACTGCTGGACTACAAACCCCATGGTTCAAATAGCAAATACTGCTGGACTACCCCCATTACTCAAAACTGCTGGACCCCCATTACTCACAATAGTAAATACTGCTGGACTACAAACCCCATTACTCACAATAGTAAATACTGCTGGACTACAAACCCCATTACTCACAATAGTAAATACTGCTGGACTACAAACCCCATTACTCACAATAGTAAATACTGCTGGACTACAAACCCCATTAGTAAAAACTGCTGGACTACAAACCCCATTACTCACAATAGTAAATACTGCTGGACTACAAACCCCATTACTCACAATAGTAAACACTGCTGGACTACAAACCCCATTACTCACAATAGTAAACACTGCTGGACTACAAACCCCATTACTCACAATAGCAAACACTGTTGGACTGCAAACCCCATTACTCAAAACAGTAAACACTCCTGGACTACAAATCCCACTATTTGGTGAGGCTGGTGGGTGCTATTTCCCAGGAGCTGGGAATGATGGGTGCTGCAGTCACTGGGGAACCAGGGATGCCCCAAGTAGCATTCCTCCCAAATTAGCATGCGGCGCCCCGCCCCCTGGCAGGAGCCCCGCCCCTTTATGCTAATGGCCCCGCTCGCCTGCTCTATCGCCAGCTGCACTTCGGGCGCCAGCTGCAGCGCCGACTCCAGCTCGTCCGCCAAGTCCAGCTCGTCGTCCTCCATCGGCCCAGGACTCCGCTCCCCCGGCAACACTTCCGGAAAGAGCAGGATTCTGGGATGCTGGAGGACTGGGAAGAGGGGCAGCCAATGAGCGCGGAGTGGGCGGGGCCTGGGGAAAGAAGGCGGGCTGCGCGAAGCCCCGCCCACTCTGGAGCCACGCCTCTTTCCTTGCGGGCGGGGCGACTTGCTCTTGAGTTCAGGAGGTAAACAAAGGAAATGGAGTCCCAGGGGAATGGAGGCATGTAATAATTACTTATTGTATATGGCATGTAATATTACCCATATAATATTGCAGTATAGTGATATGTAGTACTCACCTTGTGCTCTGCCAATAACATATTATATTGTATACAGATATAATATTGTTAGCATTATAATGTAATGCAATATAATACTAATAATTTCATTTTATTTTAGTGGTATCTATATATATAAAGGAAGAGTCGTCATGGAACGACCGTCCCAAACAGAGAAACCTTACAACGCAGAGACACCAAACTTGCCAACGGAAATAGGCCTCAAGCAAGGAAGGTTTGTAGCAAAGAAACTTTCCCCCCCAAAACCTAAAAGGCCCCCAAAACAACGAGTAAAAATAAAACTACATTTCCCAGCATCCTCCGGGGCAGCCAACGACTCACCCAGCCTCTGCATTCTGAACAACATGATTGGCTGCCAATAAGGGCGGATTTGCATAACTGCTGTAACCAGAGCAACGCTGGCAAGAGCCATCCAAGGCTAGGATAGAATGCTGAGAGATTTCAGTTGGTGTTTGAGGGTTAAACTGCCAAAACCGAACTCTGAGGGAGCAATTCTCCAGCAAATTCCTACCAGCATAACACAACACAACTTCCAATCACAACCCGTCCCACCAACCTTACGGGACCCCGTACGCACAACACCTACAAACACCACAAACAAAAACCATTCCTTCCTTCCACACAGACAGAAACTGACCCAAAAGACAAGCCATGCCTTATAAAAATAACAGCATCGGACGACACACTCGCAACGGACTCAGCCTGAATGGACAGTAAGGGTTCCTAGGTCTCAGCCTGCATTGACAGTAAGGCTTCCTAGGCCTCAGCCTCAACTGACAGTAAGGCTTCCTAGGCCTCAGCCTCAATGGGCAGTAAGGCTTCCTAGGCCTCAGCCTGCATTGACAGTAAGGCTTCCTAGGTCTCAGCCTCAACTGACAGTAAGGCTTTCTGGGCCTCAGCCTGAATGGGCAGTAAGGCTTCCTAGGCCTCAGCCTTTCATTGACAGTAAGGCTTCCTAGGCCTCAGCCTGAATGGACAGTAAGGGTTCCTAGGTCTCAGCCTGCATTGACAGTAAGGCTTCCTAGGTCTCAGCCTCAACTGACAGTAAGGCTTTCTGGGCCTCAGCCTGAATGGGCAGTAAGGCTTCCTAGGCCTCAGCCTGCATTGACAGTAAGGCTTCCTAGGCCTCAGCCTCAACTGACAGTAAGGCTTTCTGGGCCTCAGCCTGAATGGGCAGTAAGGCTTCCTAGGCCTCAGCCTGCATTGACAGTAAGGCTTCCTAGGCCTCAGCCTGAATGGACAGTAAGGGTTCCTAGGTCTCAGCCTGCATTGACAGTAAGGCTTCCTAGGCCTCAGCCTCAACTGACAGTAAGGCTTCCTAGGCCTCAGCCTCAATTGACAGTAAGGCTTCTTAGGCCTCAGCCTGAATGGGCAGTAAGGCTTCCTAGGCCTCAGCCTTAATGGACAGTAAGGGTTCCTAGGTCTCAGCCTGCATTGACAGTAAGGCTTCCTAGGCCTCAGCCTCAACTGACAGTAAGGCTTCCTAGGCCTCAGCCTCAATTGACAGTAAGGCTTCCTAGGCCTCAGCCTTAATGGACATTAAGGCTTCCTAGACCTCAGCCCATTTCAAATAACCCGGGCACCGCCGGGTCCCAAAGCTAGTACAATATATTATACTAGCTGAGGACCCGGCGGTGCACGGGTTATTTGAGGAAGGCCTTGTGTGCCAAGGTTGATTCCTATTAGATGTTTATGTTACTTGCAGTGGTTTCAGGAACTTAGTGAAGGTACTGCGAGTCCCATTGGCCATGGTCCATCCCCCTCCAAACAGCACCAGGATGTAGAGTGGGTCATGGGGGCTCTGTGTGTCACATTTTGTCTTGATCATTCTCTGGATGAGGGTTGCAGCGGTGTCTGGAAGTGAGGGAAGGTACTGGAAGTCCCATCATCCATGGCCCCCCATTCTCCAAACTGCACCAGGATGTAGAGTGGGTCATGGGGGCTCTGTGTGCCAAGTGTGGTCTTGATCGGTCATTGGATGAGGGTGGCAGCGGTCTCAGAAAGTGAGCGAAGGTACTTCAAATCCCATCATCCGTGGCCCATCCTGCCCTAAACCACACCAGGTTGTGTTTGCCATGTTTGGTCCTGATCCGTCATTGCTGTGGGCCGCAGTGGCTGAGTGCCTGAGGCCTTTTGCTTTCCCTCTGAGTCACCTTAGAAGTGTATTGGGTGAAGGTACTGAACATTCCATTTCCAACAGAAAAGACTGTCAACTGGCTAACTTCAACTCCAGCCATTAATGCCTGCCTCAGGCCCTTCCCTTTCCTCTCTGTGCTGTGTTGGAATGTTGGGAGGCTGGCCAGTCACAGCCATTTATGCAAATAATCCGACAGTTGCAGCCAATCAAAACGCTGGCACATATTCCTCCCGACGCACCGTCCACCGCCCGCAAACACTGAGTTTTATTATATACATAGATTTATTTATTTATGAATCCTTCTTGTATGCGGCCACTCCCCGAGGGCTCGGAGCGGCTAAATGCAACTAAATGCCAGTTTGAAGAGATAGGTTTTACAGGCCCTGCGAAAGGCAAGGAGGTCTTGCAGGCAGGTAGGCAAGCAGACAGAGGGGCAGGCAGGCAGGCAGCTAGTGGGGGAAAGGAGGGAAGGGAACTCGTGGGAAAAATATGGGTCCCTCAAAGGCCATCCAGCCTGACCCCCTTCAGCCAAGCAGGACGGCACCACCCAAGCCCTCCCGACAGATGGGCATGGAGACTCTGGCTATACATTAAGGCAGGCAGCATCTTTATTAAGGGCTTGGAAGAAGGTTTAGACTAGATATGGTCAAAGAGATTAAGATATTATAATTGTATATTTACTTACATGTAATATTGCGAATAATCTATTATATAAATGGGTTCACGTCATGTGATGTATACCTCAAACAAAGAAACCATACAACGCAGAAACACAATACTTGCCAACAGAAATAGGCCTCAAGCAAGGTACGTTTGTAGCAAAGAAACTTTCCCCCCCAAAACCTAAAAGGCCCCCAAAACAACGAGTAAAAATAAAACTACATTTACCAGCATCCTCCGGGGCAGCCAAAGATTCACCCAGCCTCTACATTCTGAACAACATGATTGGCTGCCAATAAGGGCGGATTTGCATAACTGCTGCACTGGCCAGCCAACATGAAAATTCCGATCCATAATAAACTGCCAAAACAGAATAAGGAAAAGGCCTGAGCCAATCCCCAACACAAACACCCAAATCACTTCCAACCGAAAATTTACACCCCAAAAAAATCACAGTCCACGCCCAAAATTGACAGTAAGGCTTCATTAACTTGATTTCCTATCTAGCCCTCACTTACTGGGAAGCTGTTTACGCTCTGAATTGACAGTAAGACTTCATTAACTTGATTTCCCTAACTAGCCCTCACTTACTGGGAAGCTGTTTACGCTCTAAATTGACAGCAAGACTTCATTAACTTGATTTCCCTAACTAGCCCTCACTTACTGGGAAGCTGTTTAAGCTCTGAATTGACAGTAAGGCTTCATTAACTTGATTCTCCCGACTAGGCCTCAGCTCATTGGACATTGTGTATGGCCTGAATTGACAGTAAGGCTTCATTAACTTGCTGTTCCTAACTAGGCCTCAGCTCATGGGACATTGTGTATGGCCTGAATTTACAGTAACCTACCTTGGCACACAGAGCCCCGACCATGCATGATGGGACTTGAAGTACCACCATGGAAAATGGGATTTGTAGTACTTCAAAACCCATCATTCCCCACAGACCACTGTGGCCCAGAACCAAGACCAATAAAGACCCAACTTGGCACACCATGCCCCCCATGACCCACACTCCATCCAACTGCAGTTTAGAAGAGGGCACACCGTGGATGATTGGACTTTCTCGCATCTCCTAAAAAGGGCACGGCAACGCGTGCCGGGTACAGCTAGTATTGTGATATAATTGTTACAATACAATGTGGTATATAATTGTTGTACTGTGACAATGACATAGTATGTTGTATTTGATATTATAGTATAACTAGCTTGGGGACCCGGGGGTGCCCGGGTTATTTGAGAAAGGCATTGTGTGCCAAGGTTGGTCGTTGGTACTTCAAGTCCCATCATCCATGGTCCACCCTCCTCCAAACTGCAGTAGAAGATAGAGTGTGTCATGGGGGCTCTGTGTGTCACATTTGGTCTTGATCATTCATTGGATGAGGGTTGCAACGGTCTCGGAAGGTGAGTGAAGGTACTTCAAGTCCCATCATCTGTGGTCCATCCTCCTTGAAACAGCACCAGGGTGTAGAGTGGGTCAAGGGGGCTCTGTGTGCCAATTTTGGTCTGTATTGGTCATTAGATTTGGGTCACGTTGTTTTCAGGATGTGAGTGAAGGTACTGCAAGTCCCATCATCCATGGCCCATCCTCCCTCAATCTGCACCAAGATGTAGAGTGCATCTTGGGAAATCTGTGTGGCAAGTTTGGTCTTGTTCTGTAATTGTTGGGGACCTAGTCAGGAAAATCAAGTTGAGGAAGCCTTACTGTCAATTCAGGCCCTAAACAATATCCCATGACCTGAGGCCTAGTCAGGAAAATCAAGTTAAGGAAGCCTTGCTGTCAATGTTGGGCCTGGTCTGTGATTTATAGGGGCTACAGTGTTGTTTGAGAAGTGAATCAGGTGAAGGTACTGCAAATCCCATCGTTCGTGGCCCATCCTGCTCTAAACCACACCAGGTTGTGAAGTGGGCCATTGGGCCCCTGTGTGCCAAGTTTGTTCCTGATCTGTTATTGCTGTGGGCTGCAGTGACTGACTGCCTGAGGCCTTTACTTTTCCCTCTGCCTCACCTCTTAGAATGTTGGAATGTAGATGGCCAATCCACCATTTCAGTGGCAACCAATCCCCTCTGTCTGGGGCCGTAGAATGTTGGAGTTCTGAGGCTGGCCAATCAGTGTCCTTTATGCAAATAATCCCACAGTGGCAACCAATCGAAACGCTGGCACATATTCTTCCCTCCGCACCATCGCACCACTGCCCGCAAACACTGACTTTTATTATATGCATAGAAGATAGATATAGTATGGTATATGCATGTTGTGTATACATATAATATTGATAATGTTTTAATGTAATGCAATATAATACTAATCATAATAATATACTATAACTATAAATTTTGTGTTCATCGAAACAGGCCCAGGTTTCACACTGAGTGAGTGAGTGTATAAAATACATTTAAAAACATATTAACTATATGCATGACTGTGTTAGAGTGTCATTTTGTGTCATTTTGGTTGGTGGTGTGCCCCAGAATTTTGTAAATGTAAAAAGTGTGCCGCGGCTCAAAAAAGGTTAAAAATCACTGGAGTAGATAATTGAATGGCATACTCAGCGTCAATTTCTTTAAGTAGGAATAATATAAAGTTCCAATTGATGTTATCAAAAGTTTTTTCTGCATCTATGAACATTGATGCACGTTCTTTTTTGATTGTTTGCTTCATAATATTCCAATAAGTCAAGTATTGTTCTAACATTATCTTTAACTAGCTCGGGGACCCGGCGGTGCCCGGTTTTTTTGAGAAACGTATTAGTTGGGTCTTTAGCAGTTATTTATGTGGCTCACAGTGGTGCCAGGAAGTTAGTGAAGGCACTGCGAGTCCCATCGTTCATGGTCTAACCTCCTCCAAACAGCACCAGGATGTAGAGTGGGTGATGGAGGCTCTGTCTGCCAAGTTTGGCCTTGATCCATCATTATTGGGAGTAGCAGTGGCATCATGAAATTACTGAAAGTACTTCAAGTCCCATCATCTGTGGCCCACCCTCCTCCAATCAGCACCAGGATGTAGAGTGGGTGATGGAGGCTCTGTCTGCCAAGTTTGGCCTTGATCCATCATTATTGGGAGTAGCAGTGGCATCATGAAATTACTGAAAGTACTTCAAGTCCCATCATCTGTGGCCCACCCTCCTCCAATCAGCACCAGGATGTAGAGTGGGTGATGGAGGCTCTGTCTGCCAAGTTTGGCCTTGATCCATCATTATTGGGAGTAGCAGTGGCATCATGAAATTACTGAAAGTACTTCAAGTCCCATCATCTGTGGCCCACCCTCCTCCAATCAGCACCAGGATGTAGAGTGGGTGATGGAGGCTCTGTCTGCCAAGTTTGGCCTTGATCCATCATTATTGGGAGTAGCAGTGGCATCATGAAATTACTGGAAGTACTTCAAGTCCCATCATCTGTGGCCCACCCTCCTCCAATCAGCACCAGGATGTAGAGTGGGTGATGGAGGCTCTGTATGCCAAGTTTGGCCTTGATCCATCATTATTGGGAGTAGCAGTAGCATCATGAAATTACTGAAAGTACTTCAAGTCCCATCATCTGTGGCCCACCCTCCTCCAAACAGCACCAGGCTGTAGAGTGGGTGATGGAGGCTCTGTCTGCCAAGTTTGGCCTTGATCCATCATTATTGGGAGTAGCAGTGGCATCATGAAATTACTGAAAGTACTTCAAGTCCCATCATCTGTGGCCCACCCTCCTCCAAACAGCACCAGGATGTAGAGTGGGTGATGGAGGCTCTGTATGCCAAGTTTGGCCTTGATCCATCATTATTGGGAGTAGCAGTGGCATCATGAAATTACTGAAAGTACTTCAAGTCCCATCATCTGTGGCCCACCCTCCTCCAATCAGCACCAGGATGTAGAGTGGGTGATGGAGGCTCTGTCTGCCAAGTTTGGCCTTGATCCATCATTATTGGGAGTAGCAGTGGCATCATGAAATTACTGAAAGTACTTCAAGTCCCATCATCTGTGGCCCACCCTCCTCCAATCAGCACCAGGATGTAGAGTGGGTGATGGAGGCTCTGTATGCCAAGTTTGGCCTTGATCCATCATTATTGGGAGTAGCAGTGGCATCATGAAATTACTGAAAGTACTTCAAGTCCCATCATCTGTGGCCCACCCTCCTCCAATCAGCACCAGGATGTAGAGTGGGTCGCGGAGGCTCTGTCTGCCTTTTTCTGTTTTTGTAGGGGGCCTAGTCAGGAGAAATAAGTAAAGCAAGTCTTACTGTGAAATCAGGCTGAGGCCTAGCCAGGAGAATCAAGTTGAGAAAGTCTCAGAGGCCTAGCTTGTAAAATCAGCTAAAGGAAGCCTGTTTGTAAAGTGTCTGTGAGACCTTAGAGATTAGGGAGGGAGGAATGCTGGCCAATCAGAGGTGGTGTAGCAAAATCTCACTGAGTGGCAACCAATCATGAAGTTTGAATGTAGAGGCATGGCCAATCAGAGCCGGTTTAGCAAATCCTCTCTCAGAGAATAGATGATGGCCAATAAAAGTCCATAATGCAAGTAGTCCTGTAGCAGATACCAGAAGGCTCGCCCCCCTTGAATAGGCTGCTTCGTACAGGCAGCAGGAACATAGGAGACAGGCAACCAGGTTACACTTGAGAGCAGCTTTATTGATCCACAGCTGTAGAGGTCCCAACCTTGCGCAAGATGGCGCTGAAGGGTCAGAACCCCGATTGACTCCAGTCATTCACATTTATACAGCCTCCGGGTTCAGCTTAAGGCCGCCCTTTCATTCAATTCATTGGTTAATTTCTGTGGTGCAATTGTTTTATCATCCAATTAGTAAAGCTTACGTTTGCTCTATGATTCAATGGTTAGTTCTTGTGTCGCAGCTAAAATTGCAGCCAATCTTCATGTAACACGAACTGTCCACGCATCGTTCTTGAAGAAACAGTGTTTCTAATCTCGCATTCCTGCACATGCCCAGTCTGATTCCCTTAAGTTTTGTTTCTTAGAAAACACCTGACTACAGGGAAGTCATGTGATAGCCTTCTAGCCGAATCATGAAACAGCAGATGGCTGATCATGTGGCATTCTCCTGGTCCAATCACGGAACAGCAGATGCTGATCATATGGTGGCTGTCTGGTCCAATCACGGAACAGCAGATGGCTGGCCATGTGGTGCCTGTCTGGTCCAATCACGGAACAGCAGATAGTCCACATGTGTTTACCTTAATAAGTCTGCCTCAGTCCCTCAGTGCCAACCAATCATGTTGTGGGAATGTAGAGGCTGGAGAGCCAATCGGAAAGCTGGCACATACATACATGCAAACATACAAACAAACATTCCCTTTTATTATAGAGATATAGATATTATCTAAAGGGGCCGTTCAAGCATTGAGAGAAGCCACTCTTTCTGCAGTTTCATCCTCTCTCGGCCAATTTTGAAATTCTTTCCAAGTTTTCAGAGATGGATAGTAAACATCAGCAACATCTTTCCATCTCAGAGCTAAATTCAATTTTGGGGATGGGGGAGGTATATTTTGGCAAAATGAAAGCAAAACTTGACAACTTTCAACTACAGCACCCGAATTTTGTGCAACTCAAGAAATGCTGGTCAGTGCGACATCGCCCTCCACTTCGAGCTGATTTATCTGCTGAAGATTAGGAATACGATAGCTGTAATCAAACAGGTGATGCCCGTTCACGGCCACTTTGAAGCCACGCGCTTCGCAGAGAATCCACATCTGCAAAAAAGAGGGGGAAACCATTATCATTCTCATCCCGTCAGAGGGAAATTGGAAGGGCGAGGAGACACTTCGTAAATACACGTAAAAATCATCTTTATCTTTAGAACATATACAGTAGGCTTGGTTGATTTAAAAAATGGTGGTTCGATTTGGAATTGAATTCTAAAATTTTCCCCAAAAAAGTTCAGAACTTTCTGAAATTTTTCTGATGACACATCTAGAGCCAACTTGCCCAACACAACAAGTCCTGGGGTTAACCTGGCCTGATGTGAGTTGTAGTTCACCCACACCCTTATGCATTTTGTACAATTAAGAATTGACTTTTTCAAATAACCTGGGCAACGCCAGATACCCACGCTACTCTGTGTGTGTGTGTGTGTGTACTCATTAATAAGTTGATCTCAAATGCTTTGAAGAAGTGTGCCATTTAAGTATTCTGTACAGCATAATTGTCAACATTGTACAGCACAACGGTCAATAATATAAAGTTCCACTTGATGTTATCAAAAGCTTTTTCTGCATCTATGAACATCAATGCAAGTTCTTTTTGACTGTTTGCTTCATTACAGGCCTGTTTCCAACTTGCCTTTCCTAGGCAAAGTAATTGAGAGGGCAGCAGCGGATCAGCTGCAGCGGTTCCTAGACGACACAGCTGGACTTGATCCCTTCCAGTCCGGCTTCCGTATTGGGCATGGGACGGAGACCGTGCTTGTTCGCCATTACAGACCAACCGCGCCGCCAGCTGGACCAGGGCGGATCAGCACTGCTTGTCTTGTTAGATCTGACAGCAGCGTTTGATACTGTAGATCATGCACTGTTGACCCACCGCTTAGCCGGCTCCGGGGTCGGGGGGACTGCCCTTAAATGGGTGGCCTCCTTCCTCCGGGACCGGGGACAACGTGTGGAGGGGGGCGGGGAGGTCTCCAGGAGACTCCCACTTAATTGTGGGGTCCCCCAGGGGGCTATCCTCTCCCCCTTATTATTCAACGTTTATATGCGCCCCCTGGCCCAGCTGGTTCGCGACTTTGGTCTGGAGTGTTATCAGTACGCTGATGACACCCAGCTTTTGCTGAGAATGGACGGCAGGCCGGACTCCGCACCCGATTGTTTCCATCTATGCCTTGAAGCCGTGACTGGATGGCTGCGTGCCAGCCGGCTGAAGGTGAACCTGTCGAAGACGGAGATCCTGTGGCCCGGTCGGCCTGGGCTGGGTGGGTGCCGGTTGCCTACCCTGGATGGCGAGCGGCTTAACCCATCGCCATCGGTTAAGAGCTTGGGGGTTTCGTTGGACTCCTCGCTGACCATGGAGGCCCAGGTCTCGGTGGTCAGCAGGACGTCATTCTAGCACCTCCGACAGGCTAGGCGACTGGCACCCTACCTGTCCAGGGATGACCTGGCCACGGTAATCCAAGCGACGGTCATCTCGAGACTAGACTACTGTAATGCCCTCTACGTTGGCCTTCCCTTGTCGACAATCCGGAAACTCAAGCTAGTGCAGAACGCCGCTGCTCGCTTGCTGGCAGGAGTGCCGGTGAGGGAGCACATTACACCCATCCTCCGGCAACTGCACTGGCTTCCTATTGAGTACCGAATTGCCTTCAAGGTGTTGGTTTTGACCTTCAAGGCCTTACACAGCCTAGGGCCTGCGTACCTGAGGGACCGCCTTACCCCGTACTCTCCCCCGAGATCACTGCGCTCAGATGAACAAAATCTGTTGTTAATACCATCAGTCCGCTCCTGCCACCTATCGACGACCAGACAAAGGACCTTTTCCATAGCGGCACCGGTGCTCTGGAATGCCCTCCCGGACAGCACCCGAGCTATCTCGGAATTGGCCCCCTTCCGGAGGGCCTGCAAGACGGCCCTCTTCGGCTTAGCCTTTAACTAGGCACACTAGACCAACCAACTTTGCTATATGTCCTCTCAATCCATGTGTTGACGATGCAATGTGTTTTAATGTGGTTTTATGTTTTGTTTTACTAATTGTAGGGCCGCATGTCGACTTGTTGTGGCATGTTGCCCGTATATTTTTTACTGTTATCCGCCCCGAGCCTGCTGGGAGGAGCAGAATACAAAAATGAACAATAAATAAATAAATAAATAAATAAATAAATAATATTCCAATGTCAAGTATTGAAAGAAGGACAGGTTGGAACCCTCTCCGGCCACTCTTACTGTCCAGCCAAACTCAGCATAGGCTCCTACTTACCGTGAAGGGCTGGCCACGGGACAAAGGCATCCCTCTGGGCAGGTGGCGATCCTCTGTACCCCAAGACCCATTGATTTTAGTGTTTCGAACAATCACATTCTCATCGAACCGGGGGTTGATATGGAGAGCGGTAGTATTACCTGCTTTCAGGTTGACGTGGAACCTACATACAAACAAAATGGGTTGATGGGACTGATTCGAGCCAGAAATTAACAGACATCCTCACCCAGAAACCAGGCGTAAAGCCTTGAGAAAGCCTGCATTGGCAAACGGGTCGGGCCCTGCACCTTTACCGTCGGCCTTCCTGCGCGTCCGCCAACTCTTCCTTTGGTGTTCCCAGACACTACCATTCTACTGCCGGGTATTTTGCTTCGCGGTGTTTACTTCCGGTCCGGTGCCTTCAACACACGTGACCACTCATGGAATCTACCGTTCATGGACTACATGCTACTACTCTTTGCTTCAGTGTCCTTTCATCAGCTACTATTTTATTTGTATTCTAGTTGTATTTTGTACGTAAGCCGCCCCGAGCCATTGGGAGTGGCGGCGAATAAATCCAAATAAATAAATACTATCGTAGGATTGGGTTCAGCTTTTGGACTTTTCGACTGTTTAACCCGGATTACAACACCGTGAATATGAACTTACTGTGAGTTGTTTTGCACCATTGTGGATCACTTCTTGCGTGGTATAACTGAACTATTGTTGGAGTGTTATTGAATGTGATTGGTTTATATGACTGTTTATGCAGCATAATTACATGCACGTTTGTTTATCTCTTCATTATTGTCTATGTGACATTTGTCGACCTCACCAAAGCCTTCGACACTGTGAGCAGTAAAGGTCTGTGGCAGATCCTGGAACGTCTAGGATGTCCCCCAAATTCCTCAAAATGATTATCCTGTTACATGAGGGGTGCTCAGAACGGTGATCGCGATCACCAGGGTGATCTTCAGGCCTCGTCCTGGTGATCTTCAGGCCCCTGACCAGGTTTTCTGCTGTTGGTCCTCTTCACGCGCCCCTGCACGCTGCAAAGAAGTCCTCCGTCGTTGCTCCTCCCCGCTCCCTGCTCGCGCGCCGCCTCCAAAAGCTCCAGAGTCCAAGAGGCAGAATGGGCCCCCTCTTTTGGATTCCTCCTCCCCCCTCCGTCCTTCTCCAGCCACTCAGAGTCGTAGGAGACCAAAGGGGGCGGGCCTGGATGACGCGATGCATGGCTGGCTCTGCACGCATGCGCAGAAGCGCCCATTCTGCCTTTCGGACTTCTCGTGAGCTCTTGGAGGCGGCACGCATGCTGGCGGGGTGGAAATAGGAGCAACGACGGAGGAGGAGGAGAAGGACGCTTTGGGGTCATTTCCTTACCGCATCTCAAAGTTCGGTCTTTCTACTTTGGGGTGGGTGCTTGATTGTTCTGTGGCATGTCTCTTGGTTTATTTTTAATGTTTAAAAATGGCCTTTTAGTTCCAAAGCCTCTCTGCTTGCTTTGTTCCTTGAGAAATATATGTTGGGGAATATGGAAATGTGGGAGAAATGGGGTGGTTGGATGTATTTTTGCATGCCCCTTTGTTTACCTTGCTGAGTATTAAATGGCCTTGCAGTTCAAAAGCCTCTCTTCTTACTTTCTGGCTGATAATATGTGTGGTAATATGGCAGTGTGGGAGAAATGGGGTGGTTGGATGTATTTTTGAATGCCCCTTTGTTTACCTTGCTGAGTATTAAATGGCCTTGCAGTTCAAAAGCCTCTCTTCTTACATTCTGGCTGAGAATATGTGTGGTAATACGGCAGTGTGGGAGAAATGGGGTGGTTGGATGTATTTTTGCATGCCCCTTTGTTTACCTTGCTGAGTATTACATATTTATTTCAAAATTCCCTCTTGTACGTTCTGGCTGAGAATATGTGTGGTAATACGGCAGTGTAACATCATAGAAATGGGGTGTTTGGATGTATTTTTGCTTGCCTCTTTGTTTACCTTGCTGAGTATTAAATGGCCTTGCAGTTCAAAAGCCCCTGGTTCTTACTTTCTGGCTGATAATATGTGTGGTATTCCCTGCAGTGTGCTGGGAGAAATGGGGTGGTTGGATGTATTTTTACATGCCTCTTTGTTTACCTTGCTGAGTATTAAATGGCCTTGCAGTTCAAAAGCCTCTCTTCTTACTTTCTGGCTGATAATATGTGTGGTAATACAGAAGTGTGGGAGAAATGGGGTGGTTGGATGTATTTTTGCATGGAGCAAATTGTTTACCTTGCTGAGTATAGTGGCCTTGCAGTTCAAAAGCCTCTCTTCTTACGTTCTGGCTGATAATATGTGTGGTAATACGGCAGTGTGGGAAAAATGGGGTGGTTGGATGTATTTTTGCATGCCTCTTTGTTTACCTTGCTGAGTATTAAATGGCCTTGCAGTTCAAAAGCCTCTCTTCTTACTTTCTGGCTGATAATATGTGTGGTAATACGGCAGTGTGGGAGAAATGGGGTGGTTGGATGTATTTTTGCATGCCCCTTTGTTTACCTTGCTGAGTATTAAATGGCCTTGCAGTTCAAAAGCCTCTCTTCTTACTTTCTGGCTGATAATATGTGTGGTAATACGGCAGTGTGGGAGAAATGGGGTGGTTGGATGTATTTTTGCATGCCCCTTTGTTTACCTTGTTGAGTATTAAATGGCCTTGCAGTTCAAAAGCCTCTCTTCTTACTTTCTGGCTGATAATATGTGTGGTAATACGGCAGTGTGGGAGAAATGGGGTGGTTGGATGTATTTTTGCATGCCTCTTTGTTTACCTTGTTGAGTATTAAATGGCCTTGCAGTTCAAAAGCCTCTCTTCTTACGTTCTGGCTGATAATATGTGTGGTAATATGGCAGTGTGGGAGAAATGGGGTGGTTGGATGTATTTTTGCATGCCTCTTTGTTTACCTTGCTGAGTATTAAATGGCCTTGCAGTTCAAAAGCCTCTCTTCTTACTTTCTGGCTGATAATATGTGTGGTAATACGGCAGTGTGGGAGAAATGGGGTGGTTGGATGTATTTTTGCATGCCTCTTTGTTTACCTTGCTGAGTATTAAATGGCCTTACAGTTCAAAAGCCTCTCTTCTTACGTTCTGGCTGATAATATGTGTGGTAATATGGCAGTGTGGGAGAAATGGGGTGGTTGGATGTATTTTTATGCTCTGTTTTATATTGTTGTTATTAAATTGAAATGTTGATGTTTTATAACTTCATTTTATGTAAACTGCCTTGAGCCTGCTGGAAGGAGCGGTACGTAAAAATGAATAATAAATATAAATAAATAAATAAGAAAATAGTTATACGTTTTACATTTCTGGGCAGGTGATCTTTGGGACTTGGTTTTTTAATCAGTAGCTCCATTGCTGAAAAAGTGTGAGCACCCCTGCTCTAAACTATCTAGTCCGTGAGCTGCTTTCTGCTGACGATGCTGCCCTTGTCGCCCCTTCAGAAGCAGCCCTGCAGCGCCTCACGTCCTGCTTTGCAGCAGCTGCAGAGCTGTTTGGGCTGGAAGTCAGCCTGAAGAAAACGGAAGTCCTCTACCAGCCCACACCACAGGAAGAACACCATCATCCCCACATCAGCATAGGCACATCTGTGGCCATAGGTGGCTCCAGGCCTATCTGAATGAGCAGAGCCAAATCAGAACGGCAGGGAGTTATGGTGACATAATCAAGCCATAGATATATTGCGTTTAGGATCGCGTTCAGCCACACTATTTAAGTCTGGGGGGGAAACCTGTTCTAGCATTATCAAAGTGGAATGGAAGCAAAAGGCATATCAGTCTCCTAATTTTTGTGATTTACCTGGTGGCACTTGGCAACACTGTTCCTGAGATGATAACAGATCTGGATGGGGAAAGGCCTCCATAGATTTGACCACGATATGGCACTGACTGGAAAGAAAGGAAACTGCTCAAATTCATGTGGCAACAACAACAACAACATTGGGTTTGCAACTCTCTTTTTGTTTCAGTTGCCCTCCCAATCTTCACCAAGAGTCCAAAAAGATCATGCCTCTTTTAGCAAGAATCCATTCAAAGACCTAACAATAATATAATACGATATAATATAATGTTATATTACATTATAATGTAATATAATATATTATAATGTCAATATATTGTATTATGTTATAGTATAATAATTGTAATGTAATATAATAATAATATAATATGATATAACGTTATGCTATATTATAATGTCAATATATTATAATTATAATTGCAGCAGCTGCAGAGCTGTTTGGACTGGAAGTCAGCCTGAAGAAAACGGAAGTCCTCTACCAGCCCGCACCACAGAAAGAACACCATCATCCCCACGTCAGCATAGGCACATCTGTGCTTAAATCCGTTCAGCAGTTCACCTCCCTGGGAAGCATCATCTCTTCAGACGCCAAGATTGACAAAGAGATAGATCACAGGTTAGCAAAGGCATAGAGTGCATTCGGAAGGCTTCACAAAAGAGTCTGGCGCAACAAGCACCTGAGGCAAAGCACCAAAATCAGTGTGTACAGAGCTATCGTACTGCCTGTTTTCCTCTATGGGTCTGAAACATGGGTAACCTATCGCCAACACCTACGACTCCTCGAACGCTTTCATCAGCGCTGTCTTCGCACAATCCTAAATATACACTAGACTGACTATGTGACGAATGTTGCTGTCCTTGAGCAAGCAGGGGTCACCAGCGTTGAGGCCATGCTATTGAGAACACAGCTGCGTTGGGCAGGGCACGTCTCTAGGATGGAGGACCACCGCCTCCCAAAGATACGACTCTACGGTGACCTCGCCACGGGTCAGCGCAACAGAGGCGCCCCCAAAAAGAGATATAAGGACTCCCTGAAACAACACCTCAGGCTCGGTCAGATTGATCACCAACCATGGTCCACCCTGGCCTCACATCGAGAGATGTGGAGACGCACTCTCCACAATGCTGCGGCTTCTTTTAAAAAGTCATGCCGAATGAGTCTCGAAGGGAAATGACAACGCAGAAAGAACCGCAACTTGGAAACAACACCACCCAAGGAGATTTTCTGCTGTGCTTTCTGCAACCGAACTTGCCTATCTCAGATTGGCCTTTTTAGTCATCAACGCGCTTGTAGAAAGCGTGGGATGAGTCCTTCCTAAGAATCTTCATTCGCGAAGTAATGCCGAGAGAGATTACATATTACATTATAATGTAGTATAATATACTATATTATAATGTCAATATATTGTATTATGTTACAGTATAATAATTGTAATGTAATGTATTATTTTATAATAATAATATAATATGATATGTTATGCTATGTCAATATATTATAATAATTATGTAATGTAATATATATAAGATAGTTATGATATAATATATTATAATAGGAGTTTGGTATAATATATTGTATATACATTGATACAATATAATACTACTAATGATATTGTGATATTATAATTGTACTAGCTGAACCCGGCACGCATTGCTGTGCCCTATTTAGGAGATGTGAGGAAGTGTGGGTATGTAAGGATTGGTAATGTTGTGACAATGTGTTTTGTGTGTGTATGTGTTTTGTGTGTGTATGTATGTGTATGTATGTTTGTGTGTCTCTGTGTGTGTATGTGTATGCATGTGTGTTTGTGTATGTATGTGTATGTTTGTTTGTATGTATTTGTGTGTGTATGTGTATGCATGTGTGTGCGTACGTTTGTGTGTGTGTGTCTGTGTATGTATGTGTCTGTGTATGTACACTTCCCCCTATCTTTCCCCCTCCTCTGTCTGATTTCCCCTTTTTCTCTCTCGCCTCCCCGTCTCTCTCTGTCTCACTGTCCCTCTCTCCCCCATCTCTCTCTGTCTGATTCCCCCTTATCTTTCCTCCCCCCTCTCTGTCTCAGGCCTCCCCCTCTGTCTCTCTCAGTCCCTCTCTCTCTCCCAAGAAGGGGCAGGAGGGGTACGATGCTGGGCAGGCGCGCCAGGGCGGGAGGCAGGGCCGGAGATCGGCGAGCCGCCCTCCGGCGTGTCCCCCGCGGTTGCAGTGACGGCGCCTGAAAGAAGGTACGCCCGGGAGCTTACCTTCTTTCAGGCGCGGTCGCTGATCCGTGAGGCGGCGGTGGAGGGCGGTTCGCTGATCCCCGGCCCTGCCTCCCGCCCTGGCGCGCATGGGGAGGCAGGGCTGGAGATCGGCGATCCGCCCTCCGCCGTGTCCCCCGCGGTTGCAGCGGCGCCTGAAAGAAGGTAAGCCCGGGAGCTTACCTTCTTTGGCGCGATCGCTGGATCCGTGAGGCGGCGGCGGAGGGCGGTTCGCTGATCTCGGCCCTGCCTCCCGCCCTGGCGGCGCATGGGGAGCGGGGCCGGAGATCGGCGATCCGCCCTCCGCCGTGTCCCCGCGGTTGCAGCGGCGCGCGTGAAGGAAGGGAAGGCCGGGAGGTTACCTTTTCAGGCGCGGTCGCTGCAACCGCGGGGACACGGCGGAGGGCGGATCGCCGATCTCGGCCCTGCCTCCCGCCCTGGGGTGCAAGGCCAGCGTCGTACGTGTCCCGCAACGGCCTGACGCCACCCACGGGACGCGTACGACGCTGGCGCGAGGAGGCGGTTAGGGTGCTGGCGGTGTGGCTGCGAAGGTTCAGGGTGAGTGGGGAGAGAGGGAGACGGGATGGGTTGGAGGGAGGGGGTCTCGGAGTGCGCCTGCGCGATTGCTCTCCCTGTGTTCTGTGCTCGCGGCCAGCGCAGAACGGGAGGCAATGGGCGGTTTTGGGGGGCTTGTTTTGGGGGGGTTGCAAGGTAGGGAGGTGGGTTTTTTTGTGTGAAGGTTATACCTCGTGGTCTGGGGGAATGTGTCTCGTTGGATTGGTGTTTCTGGGGGGCATAGTTTGGCCGTGCATAAAGTCCTTTGCACGACCACTCTCTTTTTATATATATAGATATTTGTTTTACATGCACTATTACTAATGATATTGTGATATAATGTGACGTGTAGTACTGATATTGTGCTATGGCAGTAATGTAGTTTGTTGTATTTGCAGGTTGCTGTAAGCCGCTCTGAGTCCCCTTCGGGGATGAGAAGGGGCGGCATATAAATATCATGAAATAAATAAAATAAATAATATAATACTAATATTATGAATGATGTATCAGTACTATGCTAGTAATGTAGTATGTTGTATGTTCCTATGACTTGTAAACCACTCTGAGTACCCTTCGGGGTGAGAAGGGTGGTATATAAATATCGTGAAATAAATCTCTATGTATAATAAAGCAGAATGTTTGTATGTATGTGTGTGTGTGTATGTTTGTATGTATGTGGCAGCGTTCTGATTGGCTCCCGGCCTCTACATTCTGACAACATGATTGGTTGCCAATGAGGGAGCATTTGCATAACGCCTCTATTGGCCAGCCAACACGAACATTCCGACCCTCTAAACTGGCAGAGGGGATAAGGCAAAAGGCCTGAGGCAGTCGCCAACATGAACATTCCGACCCTCTAAACTGGCAGAGCAGGATAAGGCAAAAGCCTGAGGCAGTCGCCAACACGAACATTCCGACACTCTAAAGTGGCAGAGGAGGATAAGGCAAAGGCCTGAGGCAGTCGCCAACACGAACATTCCGACCCTCTAAAGTGGCAGAGGAGGATCAGGACAGGGCCTGAGGCAGTCACCAACATGAACATTCCAACCCTCTAAACTTGCAGAGGGGGTAAGGAAAAGGCCTGAGGCAGTCGCCAACATGAACATTCCGACCCTCTAAAGTGGCAGAGGGGGTCAGGAAAAGGCCTGAGGCAGTCGCCAACATGAACATTCCGACCCTCTAAAGTGGCAGAGGAGGTCAGGACAGGGCCTGAGGCAGTCACCAACATGAACATTCCAACCCTCTAAACTTGCAGAGGGGGTCAGGAAAAGGCCTGAGGCAGTCGCCAACATGAACATTCCGACCCTTTAAAGTGGCAGAGGGGGTCAGGAAAAGGCCTGAGGCAGTCGCCAACATGAACATTCCGACCCTCTAAAGTGGCAGAGGGGGTCAGGACAGGGCCTGAGGCAGTCACCAACATGAACATTCCAACCCTCTAAACTGGCAGAGGGGGTCAGGAAAAGGCCTGAGGCAGTCACCAACATGAACATTCCAACCCTCTAAACTGGCAGAGGGGGGATAAGGCAAAGGCCTGAGGCAGTCGCCAACACGAACATTCCACCCTCTAAACTGGCAGAGGGGGATAAGGCAAAGGCCTGAGGCAGTCGCCAACACGAACATTCCGACCCTCTAAAGTGGCAGAGGGGGATCAGGCAAAGGCCTGAGGCAGTCGCCAACACGAACATTCCGACCCTCTAAACTGGCAGAGGGGATAAGGAAAAGGCCTGAGGCAGTCGCCAACACGAACATTCCTACCCTCTAAACTGGCAGAGGAGGATAAGGCAAAGGCCTGAGGCAGTCGCCAACATGAACATTCCGACCCTCTAAAGTGGCAGAGGGGGTCAGGACAAGGCCTGAGGCAGTCGCCAACATGAACATTCCAACCCTCTAAACTGGCAGAGGGGGTCAGGAAAAGGCCTGAGGCAGTCGCCAACATGAACATTCCAACCCTCTAAACTGGCAGAAGGGGTCAGGAAAAGGCCTGAGGCAGTCGCCAACATGAACATTCCCACCCTCTAAACTGGCAGAAGGGGTCAGGAAAAGGCCTGAGGCAGTCGCCAACATGAACATTCCGACCCTCTAAACTGGCAGAGGGGGTAAGGAAAAGGCCTGAGGCAGTCGCCAACATGAACATTCCGACCCTCTAAACTGGCAGAGGAGGATAAGGCAAAGGCCTGAGGCAGTCGCCAACATGAACATTCCAACCCTCTAAAGTGGCAGAGGGGGTCAGGAAAAGGCCTGAGGCAGTCAGGCATGGTGGGGGTTTAAGGCCCCTTCGCGTCCCCAAACAATGAGAGAACAAGACCAAACTTAGCACACAGAACCCTCAAGACCCACTCTACATCCTGGTGCAGTTTGAGGGAGGATGGACCATGGATGACCGGACTTGCAGTACTTTAACTCACTCGCTTAGAGCACTGTGGCCCACACCATAGAAGGATCAGGACCACACTTGGCACACAGATGCCCACTGGCCCACTTTACAACCTGGTGCTGTGTAGGGCAGGATGGGCCACAAATGATGGGATTTGCAGTACCTTCACCCCATTAATTTCCCACAGAACATTGAAGCCCCTACAAATCACAGACCAGGCCCAAACTTGGCACACAGAGTACCCATGATCCACTCTACAGTTTGGAGGAGGGCAGACCATGGATGATGGGATTTGAAGTACATCCAATCACTTCCAGAGAGTGCTGCAACCCTCATCCACTGACTGATCAAGACCAAACTTGGCACACAGAGCCCCCATGACCCACACCACATCCTACTTCAGTTTGGAAGACATTGGACCACAGATGATGGGACTTGAATTACCTTCACTCACTTCCTGAGACCACTGCGAGCGAAATAAACAACTGATAAGGACCAACCTTGGCACACAATGCCTTTCTCAATTAACCCGGGCAGGGCCGGGTCCCCAAGCTAGTAAATAATAAACAACATTCCCAGAAAGAAGGGAAGAAAAGAAAGGGAAAGGGAAGGGGGGAGACACGTAATAAAGAGACAGTAGGGCTCTGATCCGTGTCAAGGTTCGAGATACTTACATACATGCTGGATGGCAAGCCTGGTCCAGGTGGAAAGGTACCCCCTTGCTATGAACAGGAAGAGGGGGGGAAAGAGCTTTCATTGTGGAAGTACAATGATGTTATCCAAACAATAGATATGATATTTACGATATGTATTTTATTTATTACTAGCTGTACCCGGCACGCGTTGCCGTGCCCTATTTAGGAGATGCGAGAAAGTCTGAGTATGTAAGGGTTGGAATGGATGTTACTTACGGTCTTGGTGGGGCCATGGCTGTGTCGTTGTGGGTTGTTCTGGTGGGTGGGGAGTTGTCGTTGTGTGGTGTTGCTGGCGTTTTGCAGAGCTTGTGGATATACAATGTTTTTTGTCTTTCCGTCTGCTGTGTTGATGTAGAGGTTGATGCGTGTGTGGGTGGGGTACTTTGGAAGTGAGTGGAGGTACTTGAAATCCCATTATCCATGGAGTGCCTTCCTCTAAACTGCAGTTGGATGGAGTGTGGGTCATGGGGGCATTGTGTGCCAAGTGTGGTCTTTATTGGTCTTGGTTCTGGGCCACAGTAGTCTGTGGGGAATGAAGGGTTTGGAAGTACTACAAATCCCATCATCCATGGTCCACCCTCCTCCAAACTGCAGTAGAATGTAGTGTGGGTCATAGGGGCTCTGTGTGCCAAGGTAGGTTACTGTCAATTCAGGCCATACACAATGTCCCATGAGCTGAGGCCTAGTCAGGAAAATCAAGTTAATGAAGCCTTACTGTCAATTCAGAGCTTAAACAGCATCCCATTATGTGAGGCCTAGTCAGGGAAATCAAGTTAATGAAGCCTTACTGTCAATTCAGGCCATACACAATGTCCCATGAGCTGAGGCCTAGTCAGGTAAATCAAGTTAATGAAGCCTTACTGTCAATTCAGGCCATACACAATGTCCCATGAGCTGAGGCCTAGTCAGGAAAATCAAGTTAATGAAGCCTTACTGTCAATTCAGGCCATACACAATGTCCCATGAGCTGAGGCCTCGTCAGGAAAATCAAGTTAATGAAGCCTTACTGTCAATTCAGGCCATACACAATGACCCATGAGCTGAGGCCTCGTCAGGAAAATCAAGTTAATGAAGCCTTACTGTCAATTCAGGCCATACACAATGTCCCATGAGCTGAGGCCTAGTCGGGAAAATCAAGTTAATGAAGCCTTACTGTTAATTCAGGCCATACACAATGTCCCATGAGCTGAGGCCTAGTCGGGAAAATCAAGTTAATGAAGCCTTACTGTTAATTCAGGCCATACACAATGTCCCATGAGCTGAGGCCTAGTCAGGAAAATCAAGTTAATGAAGCCTTACTGTCAATTCAGGCCATACACAATGTCCCATGAGCTGAGGCCTAGTCAGGAAAATCAAGTTAATGAAGCCTTACTGTTAATTCAGGCCATACACAATGTCCCATGAGCTGAGGCCTCGTGAGGAAAATCAAGTTAATGAAGCCTTACTGTCAATTCAGGCCATACACAATGTCCCATGAGCTGAGGCCTAGTCAGGAAAATCAAGTTAATGAAGCCTTACTGTTAATTCAGGCCATACACAATGTCCCATGAGCTGAGGCCTAGTCGGAAAATCAAGTTAATGAAGCCTTACTGTCAATTCAGGCCATACACAATGTCCCATGAGCTGAGGCCTAGTCGGGAAAATCAAGTTAATGAAGCCTTACTGTTAATTCAGGCCATACACAATGTCCCATGAGCTGAGGCCTAGTCGGGAAAATCAAGTTAATGAAGCCTTACTGTCAATTCAGAGCTTAAACAGCATCCCATTATGTGAGGCCTAGTCGGGAAAATCAAGTTAATGAAGCCTTACTGTTAATTCAGACCTTAAACAGCATCCCATTAAGTGAGGCCTAGTCGGGAAAATCAAGTTAATGAAGCCTTACTGTTAATTCAGACCTTAAACAGCATCCCATTAAGTGAGGCGTAGTCAGGAAAATCAAGTTAATGAAGCCTTACTGTCAATTCAGGCCATACACAATGTCCCATGAGCTGAGGCCTAGTCGGGAAAATCAAGTTAATGAAGCCTTACTGTCAATTCAGGCCATACACAATGTCCCATGAGCTGAGGCCTCGTCGGGAAAATCAAGTTAATGAAGCCTTACTGTCAATTCAGAGCTTAAACAGCATCCCATTAAGTGAGGCCTAGTCAGGAAAATCAAGTTAATGAAGCCTTACTGTCAATTCAGGCCATACACAATGTCCCATGAGCTGAGGCCTAGTCAGGAAAATCAAGTTAATGAAGCCTTACTGTCAATTCAGAGCTTAAACAGCATCCCATTATGTGAGGCCTAGTCAGGAAAATCAAGTTAATGAAGCCTTACTGTCAATTTTGGGCGTGGTCTGTGATTTGTAGGGGTTTAAATTTTCTGTGGGAAGTGAATTGGGTGTTTGTGTTGGCGACTGCCTCAGGCCTTTGCCTTATCCTCCTCTGCCAGTTTAGAGGGTCTGAATGTTCATGTTGGCTGGCCAATAGAGGCGTTATGCAAATACTCCCTCACTGGTAACCAATCATGTTGTCAGAATGTAGAGGCCGGGAGATTCGCTGGCGGCCGCGGAGGATGCTGGGAAATGTAGTTTTTTTATATCGTTGTTTTGGGGGCCTTCTAGGTTTTGGGGGGAAAAGTTTTTTTGCTAAAAACCTACCTTGCCTGAGGCCTATTTTTGTTGCCAAGTTTGGTGTGTCTGCCTTGTAAGGTTTCTCTGCCTAGGACGGTCGTTCCATGACGGGACCTCCTTTATATAATAGATTATTATTATTATTTATTTATTATTATTTATTTACTAGCTGAACCCGGCACGCGTTGCTGTGCCCTATTTAGGAGATGCGGGAAAGTCTGAGTATGTAAGGGTTTGAAATGATGCTACTTATGGTCTTGGTGTGTGTGTGCATGTGTATATGTGTGTATGTAGTGTATATATATGTGGGTGTATATGTATATATGTATATGTATGTTTATGTATGTATACGTGTGTATGGTACTGTATATGTGTGTGCATGTGTACATACACATGAGGGGGGGAAGGGGGGGAAGAAGGGGGTCTGAGGCTGTGAGAGGAAAAGAAGGGGGCTGAGGGTGAGGGGGAGAAGAGAAGGAGCCTGGGGCTGACGTGGGGGGGGGTTGGGGCCGTAGGCTGAGGGGGAGAAGGAAAGGTCCTTAGGCTGATGGAGGAAAAGAAGGGGCTGAGGAGGGAAAGAAGGCGGCAGCAGCGACCCCGGTCCTTTCCTCTTCACCCTCTGCCATCCGGAGGGCAGTAGTGGCGAGGGCAGCGTCCCCACGCCTCGTCCTTCTTCACCCTCCGTCCTCCGGAGGGCAGGCTCAGGGGCGCGGAAGCTTCTTGGAGTACCCAGGAGGTCTCCGTGTGGTAGCCGGTGCTCCATGGCGGCCGCCATCTTTCCTGGCGGCACTTCGGGCCAGGAGGGGGCGGGACCTCCGGTCTGCATTGTTTGGGTGTCAGTTTCCGGCCGGACCC
Organism: Anolis apletophallus; assembly: GCA_030556195.1. Classification (NCBI taxonomy): domain Eukaryota; kingdom Metazoa; phylum Chordata; class Lepidosauria; order Squamata; family Anolidae; genus Anolis; species Anolis apletophallus. Next base: position 5,871 of record JARBWK010000084.1, on the reverse strand, counting down.
TTTTCCTGACGGATTGACTTCCGTCGGAGCCTTTTCGGCCGGGCCGAAAGCGGTTCGGCCGCCATGTTTTTTTGTAGTTTTTTGGGGTTTTTTCAAAGTTGCTTCCCCGGAGAGCCCCAGAAGCAACCGATGCGGCGGAGAGCGGCTGTGGGTCTCCCTCTGTGAGGCGGCGGAGGGATGGCAGCCGGTGAGGAAGGGTAAGGAGGCGGTGGAGAAGGCGGGCAAGTTTGCAGGCGCGTGTCCCGGGTTGAGGAGCGGTTTGGACGTTGCGGAGAAGGGGGGCACGGCGGCGCGGGTGGGTTCAGGCAGCGGGTGAGAGGCGTGTCGTGTCCGGGTTGGTGGCAATGTGTTGGCGCGTGGAGGTGGGGTGGGGTGCGTTGGAGGAGGAGTTGCGCGGAGTCTTAGCTGCCGCCGCGTTCGCCGCCGTTCGCGCATGCGTGGAAATGTTGTTTTCGGGGGTGTTTTTGAGGGGGTTGCGTTGTGTTTTGGGGTGTTTTTGTGGGCCCTATAGGATCCCAGGGGTATGGATCAGTGGCCTTGGGGTTTTATGTGTGTGTGGGACATGTAGTTTTCGCGCCTATTTGCCGGGTACCACGACCACTCTCTTTTTATATATATAGATTTACGATATGTATAGCCCGCCTTTCTCAGCCATTCGGCGATTCAAGGCGGGTTACAGATTGGCACAATTCGATGCCAGGCATTCCTAAAAGTGCCATTAAAAACAATCAACAGGACAGCATAAAACAGGGAAAGGGAAAAAAAAAAGAGGGGAGAACCGAGGCAAAGCATCTCAAGACACAAATGGATTCTGGGCCTTACCGGAAAACCAGATGGAAAACCTGGAGCAGATGGGAAACTTGGAGCAGGCGGGAAACTCGGAGCAGGCGGGAAACTTGGAGCAGGTGGGAAACATGGTGCAGATGGGAAACCTGGATTGGTCTGGAAGGAAAGGAAACTCTGGTCACAGCCTCCCTGAGTCCTGGGATGTATAGTTCACCTGCAATCTAAGAACGGCACTCTGAACTCCATCAACGATGGACCTGGCATTAACTTGGCACATGGAACCCCCATTTATTCATTTACTCTTCCTCTACCCCACTCTTCTCACCCCGAAGGGGACTCAACAAAACATCACTGGAGGTCCTTGGAGGGATTTATATGAGTTGTAGTTCACCAGAGAGTGTTATGAACCCAAACAATGATGGATCTGGACCAAGCTTGGCATGCGTACCCAATAAGCCCAAATTTGAATACTGATGGGTTTTGAGGGGAATTGGTGTGGGCATTTTGGAGTTGTAGGTACTGGGATTTATAGTTCACCTGCAATGAATGAGCACTGTGAAAGACGGAATTGGATGCTATACAGGTCTAGAACAACCTTTAAAACTTAACCTCAGAAAAAGAAAATCTCAGAAGTTCACACAAGCCTCCAAAGTACCTTCTTCAAAGCATCACAACATGCCTACAAGTTGTTGTTGTTTAAAATTGCTATGGCTGAATGAGATATGGCAGGTGAAGCCCTCATGGCCATTCCCTTTGCCGCCCTCTTGTGGACACAGGAATATTTGCACTGGCCTTGAGATTCTGATCTGTATCCTTTGCTGCCATCAAGTGGACAGGTTAGGAAGTGCACCCTTGAGCCGTGGAGAGTGCCTGTGCTGCCATCATGTGGACATTGTGGAAAACAGCAACTCCATATGATACAGTAAAGTATATTATACTAGCTGTACCCGGCACGCGTTGCTGTGCCCTTTTTTAGGAGATGCGAGAAAGTCCAATCATCCACGGTGTGCCCTCCTCTAAACTGCAGTTGGATGGAGTGTGGGTCATGGGGGGCATGGTGTGCCAAGTTGGGTCTTTATTGGTCTTGGTTCTGGGCCACAGTGGTCTGTGGGGAGTGATGGGCTTTGAAGTACTACAAATCCCATTTTCCATGGTGGTACTTCAAGTCCCATCATGCATGGTCGGGGCTCTGTGTGCCAAGGTAGGTTACTGTAAATTCAGGCCGTACACAATGTCCCATGAGCTGAGGCCTAGTTAGGAACAGCAAGTTAATGAAGCCTTACTGTCAATTCAGGCCGTACACAATGTCCAATGAGCTGAGGCCTAGTCGGGAGAATCAAGTTAATGAAGCCTTACTGTCAATTCAGAGCGTAAACAGCTTCCCAGTAAGTGAGGCCTAGTTAGGGAAATCAAGTTAATGAAGCCTTACTGTCAATTTAGAGCGTAAACAGCTTCCCAGTAAGTGAGGGCTAGTTAGGGAAATCAAGTTAATGAAGCCTTACTGTCAATTTAGAGCGTAAACAGCTTCCCAGTAAGTGAGGCCTAGTTAGGGAAATCAAGTTAATGAAGCCTTACTGTCAATTTAGAGCGTAAACAGCTTCCCAGTAAGTGAGGGCTAGTTAGGGAAATCAAGTTAATGAAGCCTTACTGTCAATTCAGAGCGTAAACAGCTTCCCAGTAAGTGAGGGCTAGTTAGGGAAATCAAGTTAATGAAGCCTTACTGTCAATTTTGGGCGTGGTCTGTGATTTTTGGGGTGTAAATTTTTCGGTTGGAAGTGATTTGGGTGTTTGTGTTGGGGATTGGCTCAGGCCTTTTCCTTATTCTGTTTTGGCAGTTTATTATGGATCGGAATTTTCATGTTGGCTGGCCAGTGCAGCAGTTATGCAAATCCGGCCTTATTGGCAGCCAATCATGTTGTTCAGAATGTAGAGGCTGGGTGAGTCTTTGGCTGGCACAAAACAACAGTGTGTATATACCAGATGGTATTAGACTGTATATGCTATTGCATGTAAGGAATAACACAACCCCCACAGGTAAGAAAATAATATATCTATTAGTGCATCAATACGTTCTAGTCACAGAATAACATGGATAGTACAGATACAATACAGGAAAGCAAGACGCATCCAATCCGCCCCCAATGTACTTGCAAGTAGATATTAGTAGTGCTGAGCTCCGTTCCCAGTGTGGTGGAAAGGCGTGAGCTGCTCGGGTTCGGCGTAGGCCGGTCCGGCAAGGCGGGCGGCGCTTCCTGATGACGTGTGTGGTCGCCCGCACTGGGCGTCGTCGACGTAGTGGATGATGTGTGGACGTCCGCACGTAGGGGGCGTGGGGAGGCCTGGACAGGCGCGGTGACGTCAAGGGGGAAATCCCCAATGGGAAATCCCAGGCGCTCCGTGGCGTCTTCTTACGAGAAAACACAACACTCTCTTCCCCTCTGGCAAAGTGAACCAGGCGTGTCCAAGGCGGCCCTCAGGTGGGAATCCGGGAACCAAGACACGGACGGGGATGGTGGGATATCAAATCGGGTGGGTTGGATTCACAAACATATCGGTAGCAGTCTAATGAACGGCATCAATGCCTATTGAGGGAAAATTCCCCCAAGACTCGTGTGTGGGAGGAGGCAGTGTGGCTTCCTCTCAACACATAGGCTTGGTTTATAGGAGAGCTATACTACGTCGACGACGCCCAGTGCGGGCGACCACACACGTCATCAGGAAGCGCTGCCCGCCTTGCCGGACCGGCCTACGCCGAACCCGAGCAGCTCACGCCTTTCCACCACACTGGGAACGGAGCTCAGCACTACTAATATCTACTTGCAAGTACATTGGGGGGGGATGCGTCTTGCTTTCCTGTATTGTATCTGTACTATCCATGTTATTCTGTGACTAGAACGTATTGATGCACTAATAGATATATTATTTTCTTACCTGTGGGGGTTGTGTTATTCCTTACATGCAATAGCATATACAGTCTAATACCATCTGGTATATACACACTGTTGTTTTGTGCCTACTGTGACCAGCCTGCTCGTTTACTTTGTATGAGTCATTGGCTGCCCGGAGGATGCTGGTAAATGTAGTTTTATTTTTACCTGTTGTTTTGGGGCCTTTTAGGTTTTGGGGGAGTGTCTTTGCTACAAACGTACCTTGCTTGAGGCCTATTTCTGTTGGCAAGTATTGTGTTTCTGCGTTGTATGGTTTCTTTGTTTGAGGTATACATCACATGACGTGAACCCATTTATATAATAGATTTCCCACCAAAGGAAGAAAGAATAACTTCTAAAAGGCACCAAATGGACAAAACACACCCTGGCACACACTACAGAGGCCCTAAATAACCTCTAAAAGGCACCAAATGAATAACACGGGCCCTGACACACACTGAACAAGCCCTAAATTTGAATATTGGGGCTTTTGCGTAAAATTGGCCTTCTTTCTAAGAATTGTAGTTTACCTACAACCAGAGAAATGGTGACCACCAATGATGGACCTGGACCAAACTTGGCACACAGAACCCCCATGACTAACTCAACCTACTGGAGGGGTTTGAGGGGACTGACTCGCCATAGTGGGAGTTGTAGTTCACCCTGCAGCCAGAGAGCACACTGAATCCCACCAATGATGCATCTAGAGCAGTGGTTCCCAACCTTTTTTGGCCTACCGCCCCCTTTCCAGAAAAAAAAAATTACTCACCGCCCCCCCTATATTTTTTTTAAAAAATGGAATAGCAATTAAACAGAAAGATAGATGTATTAATGCAGTGGTTCTCAACCTTTCTAATGGTGTGACCCCTAAATAAGGTTCCTCATATTGTGGTGACCCCCAGCTGTGCCGCTGCCGGAGAGGGCTCCGAGGCGCCGGGCAGCTGCAGCCTGAGGGGACGAAGAAGCAAGGCCTGCTCTCCCCGCAGAAGCCCCGGGCTCTCCTGCTCCCTCCACCGCCGCCTCCACCGGGGAAGGCCACGCTTTCTTCCGTTGTGTTGGGGAGACTCCGCCAGAGGATGCAGAGGCCTTTGCAATGCAGCCTTCGCACTGTACTGCATGTGGGGTCAAAGCGAAGGGGGCAGGGCCAAAGAAGAGGGCAGCGCGGCCCCTCCTAAATGGCCAATTGTTCACCGCCCCCTTGAAGGGGTTCACCGCCCCCAAATTCCCCTGAGCCTCCCACCGCCCCTTGGATCGCCTCACCGCTCACCAGGTACCGCCCACTTTGAGAATCAGTGATCTAGAGCACGGCTGTCCAACTTCTACCGGACCTGTGGCCGGAATTCCGGTTACTGATGACCTGGGGGCCCGAAGGGTCTGCCTCCGCCCCCGGCTCCGCCCCTCCCGGCTCTGCCCCCTCCCCCGCTCCACCCCAGCTCCGCCCCTCCCTGGCTCCACCCCTCCCCACCCCCAGCTCCGCCCCGCGCCCCAACTCGCCCCTTCCCGGCTCCGCCCCTCCCGCCTTGGAGGTGTCTGTGGAGCGACACCGGAGCTTTGACTTGGAGATAGAGATGAACACCAAAATCCCAGTCTCAAGTCCCAGTCCCTGCTTTGAACTGGATTATATTGCAGTGTGGACTCAGGGCCCTTCCACACAGCCATATAACCCAGAATATCCAGGCAGGAAACCCCACAAAACCTGCTTTGAACTGGATTATATTGCAGTGTGGACTCAGGGCCCTTCCACACAGCCATATAACCCAGAATATCCAGGCAGGAAACCCCACAAAACCTGCTTTGAACTGGATTATATTGCAGTGTGGACTCAGGGCCCTTCCACACAGCCATATAACCCAGAATATCCAGGCCGGAAACCCCACAAAACCTGCTTTGAACTGGATTATATTGCAGTGTGGACTCAGGGCCCTTCACTCAGCCATATAACCCAGAATATCCAGGCCGGAAACCCCACAAAACCTGCTTTGAACTGGATTATATTGCAGTGGACTCAGGGCCCTTCACACTGCCATATAACCCAGAATATCCAGGCAGGAAACCCCACAAAACCTGCTTTGAAATGGATTATATTGCAGTGTGGACTCAGGGCCCTTCACACAGCCATATAACCCAGAATCTCCAGGCAGGAAACCCCACAAAACCT
>JARBWK010000083.1:0-88727 GCA_030556195.1 Anolis apletophallus | reverse complement strand
ATGGAGTTCCAGGAAGGAAGGCTTAAGCGGGGATTACTGACAGGTTGGCCTATGAATGAAAACAAAGAGTCCGAGCCAGGTAATGACCTGGGGCAACATCTGGAAGTGATGAAATCATTGAGTTGATGTGTCCCATCCGTATGTGAATGGGGAAGAAAAGGAAGAAAGGCCTGGTGATTCACTCAGACCCCTTTGGTGACAAAAGGACTCATTTTGGGGCACACCTGGGTTCCGAGGCCAGCTGTGACACCCGCTGTGAAGAGCAAACTTTTATTGTCCAAGTTCCAAAGGCTAGTTTAGTTAGACTGGAAATCCGACCGTTAAATTCGCCTCAGGACTGATGAAACGTGGGGCTAAGACAAGGGCTTAGCTTATCCATAACAAGATTTCCATCAGAAAGCACATGCAATATGAATATGGTGGTCCACAAAGATTTCGGGAGCAGGGCGCAGTCGCATTTCCTCTTGACAAAACATAGTAAACACCCTCAAGGCAATCCTTCTTAGACAAGGGCAAAGGGGGGAAGGGAAGGGTTACAAGGGGTCAAAGGGAAACATGGGAACAATATTGTACAGATGCACAGATACAGGGATGAACCTTTTTTTATGATTTCTGCTTTCCTGCTTGTGACAACCCCTTGTTGACCGGCCTCAGACTGGACAATCTTTCTATATCCAAACTGCTGACCCTCAATGCAAGGGGACCTCGAAGTTACCTCAGCAACTTCCGTCTTATGGCAGGGTAGACTATCTCCCCCATTAACCATTGAACTGCAGAGATTTTAAGTTTCTCAGTAACCACTTGACCACGCTGCCACCAATTATCGGTCTGACCACTGACCTTGAGGGCCACCACCAATAAAAGAATTAGGAGAGGTGTTTTTCTTTTAAGATGCAAATAATTTATTATGACACAAATGGGTACAAATCTTGGTTGGTTTTATACTTCCTCAGAGGCACAAACTTATCCTGTTACACAAAACACAATGGGGATATATTATAGGGTTTCCACTAAACCTCTATAAACCCCTGGACTCTTCCAACTTTAACTAGGGTCTCTACACCCATAAAACTGGACTGCTCTCTTGCAGACCTTAAGACCAACTAACCTACTGAACTGTTCTCTTACAGTCCTTAGGACCAACTAACTCAAAACAAAACTCCTCCCCCTCTCTTGTGGCAGTTGGCTTCCAACCGCTCATTACCAACTGTAAAATTCAAACCTTGAACATTCTAAAAGCCTCTAGCCCTGGTTGCTATGGCGACAGCTCTTCAAAGCTTCTGCCAAGCCTCCCTTCTGTTTCACCCACAGAAACAAACCATAGAACATTCCTCCGAACTACACAAAACAACATACATTTAACATATGTCACACAACATTTACACACAAATAATCGACATCATTACATTACCTTCCTTCCTCCCGAAATTATTTTTAATTCTCTCTGTCCAGAGTGAATTAAAAATAATGCCGTTAGCAAGACATTATATAAACTTATACATTTCACATATACATTCATACTTACACAACTATATACAAACCATATCCATTTTGTAACCTGAATTCAAGTAACTCTCGATAAAGAGTCAGCTACTACATTTGATTTGCCTTTCACATGCACTACCTTAAAATCGTAGTCTTGCAAGAGCAAACTCCATCTTAAGAGTTTGTTATTAGTACCCTTAACATTACTCAGCCATTTTAATGGCGCATGATCCGTCTGCAAAACAAACTTCCTGCCCCACAGATATGGCCTCAGTTTTTGAATCGACCACACTATGGCGAGACATTCTTTCTCGATGGTAGAAAGACTACTTTCTCTCGGCAACAGCTTTTTACTTAAAAACATTACAGGATGCTTTTCCCCATCCTTGTCAGCTTGACTTAAAACTGCTCCCAGACCTGTTTCTGATGCGTCGCAAGTTAAGATAAATGGACGATCAAAATCCAGAGCTTTCAACACTGACTGTGATGTTATGGTCTGTTTTAACTTGTCCATTGACTCCTGACTCACACTCTTGTCAGCCTTCCTATTCCCTTCCCAGAAATGAAACGATCCATTTACTCCTTCATTAACTATTATACATACATCTACTGATCTTTCAACATAAGGTTTAAGCAAGTTAACATGCACCAGTTTTTCCAGTCCTGATTGTAATTCTTGTATCAAGTAGTTAACTCTGCTGGAACGCTTAACAACTGTCCATGGTCCTGTCCATTTCAATTGAAGTTTGTTGACTCTTTCCGGGATCAAATATAGTACTTTATCACCAACATCGAAGGATCTCTCCCGGGCTGATTGATCATACCAGGTCTTCTGTTTCTGCTGTGCTGCTGCAAGGTTGTCTTGAGCGATAACTCTTGCCATCTCCATCGTCTCCCGTAGATTCTGTAGATACCGACTCACTGGAACTGGCTCTGCAACCGAGGAAGTCTCCCAGTGCTCTCTCACTAGATCAAGCGGACCTCTCGCCTTCCTTCCAAAGAGTAACTCGAAAGGGCTGTATCCTGTACTGCCTTGTAGAGTCTCTCTGCATGCAAACAGGAGTTGCTGTAGTTTCTCATCCCAATCGGCTGGATGTTGTTGAGTGTACGCCTTGATCATTCTCACTAAGGTCTTATTTAGGTTTTCCACAAGACCATTAGTTTGTGGATGGTAAGCGGATGATGTCAGATGTTTAACTCCACACATCTCCAACAGTCTTTCCATCAATCTTGACGTAAACTGGGTTCTCAAATCTGAAATCAGTTTTTTGGGATATCCTGTTCTTCCCCATATAGACAACAAGGCGTTTGCTACTGTGGTTGTATCAATATTAGTCAACGCCACTGCTTCTGGGTATCTTGTGGCATAGTTGTGATGAGGTGGTTATTTGTGTTATATTAAGTGGTCATGTTATGGACAGACCACAGGGGGTTAACTGTGATAATGGAGGCAGTTCCCTTCTGGGGGAATGTGTTGCCATGGTGATGGTGGGCGGAGCCAACCAGAAGGCTAGCTCGGAATTCTTAGAGAGAGTCAGTGGGTGCCTGGCTGTCAAGCCAGAAGGGTCGGTTAGATTCTGCTCTGAGGAGAGGAGTAGGGATCACATTATTGAAACTGCAGAGAGAGCAGTTAGAGTTTTCCTGTCAGCGAAGCGAGAGTGTAGCTTTGGCTGGGGAATCTGTTTTGGGAGCTGTAGGGAGACAGTTCTGGTGGGCTGAGCTTGCGAGCCAGTCTGTTTGTATAAAGCCTGAGGGCTAGATAGAGGCAAGGTGCCTTTAGAAGGCAAGAGTGCCTATACATTGAGATATAGAGAAGCTGTTCTGGCTGAATAATAGCACTAGTTAAACTTTGTAACCTTTTTAAGTCGTGCCTCTTCGGAAGAGTTGTATAAAGTATCAAACCAAGCTTTGTGCCCAGTTGTGTGAAATAAACTATTTAAGTTTTGATTCAAAACTCTCTCCCCGTGACTTCATTTGGATTGCCAGTCTCCTTACCACTCTTTATAAGTCTGGTGGTCAAGAAAAGATAATTGGTGGCAGCGAATACAAGTTAACATCGAATCATCACAAATTGGCGGCAAAGCGGTGGGATCGTATAAAAAGACTGATCCAGCGCCAAAAGCAAGGCTACTTACTAGAAAGGGTGTGGGATCGTGTAAGAAAACTGATCCAAGCCAAAAGCAAGGCTACCAGAAGGATTTAAAGGAAGGATCGACGGAATCCATATAACACCCTTATTCTAACGCTTAAGGTCGTGTTAAAAAGAAATTCTGAGGTAAAAGTTGTGAGGTAAAGTTAGATCTCACAACATGGCCACCAGGAGACAAAAGAGAGGGCATCTCAGGAGAGAATAAGGCTGACAGAATTAGAGATTAAGAGAAAAAGAAGCTGAGAAAGCAAAAGAGAAGCCAGGAGGCTTGAGGGAAAAAAGATTAAAAAGAGAGAGTTTAGGCAAACCTGAAGTAAAGGGCTGAGTTGAAGTCCTGAGGTAAACCTGCAAGAGAAGGCTGAAGTAAAGGCCTGAAAGAAAAGTGTGAGGTAAATGGAACTCACAAAGATGGCAGAATCTCAGAGGTCAGTCTCTGAGGAGATACAAATGTTGGAATGCCAGTTAGAGTTAAAAAGAAGAGAAAAGCAGCAAATTGATGCTGAGATCGAGAAAAGTGAAATAATTCATCAGAGGATTAGGAGAGAGATTGATGCTGAAGGAGAAGAATTTACAAGACTTTTCAAAAAGGGAATGCAAGAAATTAAAGATGATAGAGAGAGAGGGAAATTCATCGATGAAAGGAGGATAATAGAACTCCAACAGTTGATTGAGAGGGATGATGAGCAATGGAAAGAAAGATGGGCACAGGCTGAGATGGTGAGAAGCCAAATTAGTAAGGAGTCAGTGCGCAGCCGGACAATTGCTGAGGAGATCTCAAAATTACAAAGGGAGATTAGAAACCTTGAAGATAAGTTGAGATTTGAAGAGAGGCGAAGGGAGATTGAAGAAAAATGGAGAAGGGAAAAGGAAACCCAGAATGAACGTAAAATAAAAAGAGATGCCTCTGTAGAAAAGGAGAAAGAACGTGAGGTGAAGAGAGATGTGTTTCCAGTTTCAGCTGTAGTGAAAAAGGAAGCCCAGAGATGGCTTAAAATAGAAAAATGTGCCTTTCGTGAAGAGAAAGGGCCAGTTTCAGTTGTGGTGAAAGAAGAGGGGCCACTTGAGAAAAAGGCGGGAAACTCAAAGGAGGAGATTTCCAAGCCTCCGTTTAAACCCTTCCCCCACAAGCAGCTTGAGGAGAAACCTGCTTTGGAAAACACCACCAGTAGGCTGAAAAGTGTAATAGAAAAAGTTTCTGTCAGAGCAGAGCAAAATGGCAGATACAATTGTTGCCAGTTGTTTGAGAGTAGGGAGCTGGGAATTACCTCACCTTCCAAAAGGAAGAAAAGAGGGAGAAGGAGTGCAGATGCTGGAGCCACACAAGAGAAAGACTCCACAGTTACCAGTGAGGTAAAATCTAAGGTTACCTCAGATTTTAAAAGGAAACTGCACAAAGAGGAGATCCCTGTGTTAAATCCCAGAGAGAAGGGGAAAGTGAAAGATGGAGTAAAGGAACAAGAGGAGCCAGAGAGAACCAGTGGTGGTTCTGATACAGAGAAGCCTAGGTACACAATAGAAGAAAGTGATGACTCTGTAACACTGCCTCTCGCTGACACTAAGGCAACAGCCTTTGAAAGAGGGCAAGGAAATGACATGTTTATAAGTGATTTCTGGACAATTATAGAAAAAGAAAGTGAGGAAATAATGGCAGGTGAAGTCCAATGTTTCCAGAAACCAAATATTGTCAGTGAGAGAAATAATTCCCTGAAAGAAGCGCAGGGTTTGGATCCTCACAATGATAGTTGCCAGTCCTTTGTGAATAAGGAGCACAAGCCTCAAGACTTCAGCAATGAGGTGGACATGGCAGATAGATTTAAAGAGAAAGGAGAGTTAAAGAAGCCATTAGCTTCAGGAGATGTTTTGCTTTCAGCTTCACTTGAAGAAATTACTCCTGCAGGCGTCAGTGACAAATGCAAGGAGGTGCGAACTGCAAAGAAAACAGTTCAGATTGGAAAAGAAATAAAACCTCCTGTTCATACCAGTGATGAACCAGAAGAGCCAGAGAGAAACAGCTGTGGTTCTGATGCAGAGGAACCTACATACACAGTAGAAGCTTTTGATCTTTGTGAACCCAAGTCCAAGCCTGATGTGACAAAATTCACAGATGGAAGATTCAAGGAAGCATCCAGAATTGAGAGAAGCAGTAAGCTGCAAGTAGGAAAGAATTTGGTGCAAGCAGAGATGACAAGAAATCAAGCCATTGGGAAGTTGGAATGCGACCAAATAGAGGCTGAAGAGATTTCAAGCTTGCAGTTGACGAATGACCAAACTAGAGAGGAAATAAGAAGGGAGGAGGAAGAATTAGTAGAGAAGGAGATGTGGGAGAGGCGTGAAACAAAAGGAGATGCCTCTGATGATGAGAGAGAATCCACTTCTGCTGTGGTGAGGGAGGAGGATTCAAGGGAAGTGATGAAGAAGAATGGGACTCCTAAATCTCTAGAAGATGTGGAGTTTGACTTCTGTTCTCCAGCAGCAATGAAGTTTCCTGTGTGTGTGGTTGAGCTGAGGGCCCCTGTTGCTGCTGTGCATACAGAGAAAACATTTGAAAGGACTGTGCCTCAGTATGATGGGAACTGTATAGAGAGGTCAAAAGCTCATGAACAACTGCTGAGAAGAAATGGAGAAGAATATGTAAGCCCAAGTTGTAGCATTTTAATGTTGCAGGATGAAGCCATTGTGGGAACAGGGCAGCAAGAAATTGCTCTGGAACGTATAGCAAATGATGACACAGAGCTTACTAGTATTAGAACGGTGGAACAAACGTCCATTGAGGGCCAAGAAGTCAAGAGCAGAATTGAAAAGGGTGCAAATCCCAGTGGAAGGGAAAAACTCAAAATATTTCAACCAGTACCAGAAGAACCTAAAACTTCCAGGTGCTGCAAGGTGACTCAGTCAAGTTCTGGGTGTTGCAGTCATGATGATGCAGCTAATATAAAATTGCTTAGTGAAGGCACTAAGTCCCTTCCCATGCAGAAGAAGATGGTGATAACAGCTGTTAAGACTGAAACAAGTGGTCTGGCAGCAGCTAAAGAGTTAAACCCAGAGGTCAAGGCATCTTCAGAATCGGAGCCTGGTGTTGTGAAAGTCGACACTGAGAGTTCTGAGGATTCTGCTGATTGCAGTTTGGTTCCGGATGTTCCTGTGTGGATGCCAGAATCCAGCGAATCTACTTATGCTGACATCAACACAGTTTCAGTAACTTCTGTTGGACATTTCGTGAAGGATGATCATCGGGAGCCTTGTGTTGTGGGGTCTCCACTTCCAGAGCTGTACCAGTCTGTTCCGGTGGAGGTTCCTGCTTCTGTGGCGGTTGAGGTTTGGTGTCTCCACCCTGTTGCTGTGGGGAGCGACATCGCCCTTCAGAGACTCATCCGTAGGAGAGGGCGAAAGACGAAGAACACCATACCCAGTAGTCATCAACACGTCATCAAGGGACAGGAGAAGCAAAAGACTTATGGTCAACCAGTGAGATGGGAAACCGTACCTCAAAGACATTGGTGAGACACCAAGAGACGAAGGATAAAGCCAGAAAGACAGAAAAGAAGTGGTCGTGAAAAGAAACATAGAGACCACCGGGAAGAGACATTGATGAGGACAGTGGGTTTATTGCAACCAAAGTGGTGTTTGAGCCATGAGTTATTGGACAGAGAAACACACATGTCAAATAAGGTGTCTGATGTAATTCATCTTACTGTTAAGGATTATGATGAAAGGGAAGGTAAAAAGTTCCATGATAACATACTGAAACCGTTCCATTATAAGAGTGACTTTGTATTCAGGTGTCAATTGGATAGATCACGGGTGAAGTGTGTGGGAAGACCTGATGGCGATATATCTTCAACTGTTCTTGGAAGAGACTGTTGGAGAAGGCGCAAGGGTTTTTAGTTTAGAAGCATCTGTAAGGGAGGGTTATTAGGATGAAAAAGCAGTCTTCAAGGAGAAATACTTGTTGTTAATACATCCTCCAGGAGACAGAATGCTGGGTTTTTAAATCCTCAAAATAGAGAAAATTTTGTTGGGTAAGTTAATGTAGGAAGAGGTAGAGGTAATGATATTGTATCACATTATATTGTATTGTGCTGTATTTAAAATGTTTTTCCTTTTTCAGGAATTATATTTGGTGTATTCAATGTTTTAACATTATTGATTGTATTGCTGATGTGCCCCATATTTACGCTGATTCTGTTTACTGGATTCGGTAAACATGACTGATGATTTGTATATAATTAGAGTAAATATGTATAATGGTGTAAAGTGTAAGTTTTATGTAATGTCTTCCATACGGAATTATTTTTAATTCACTCTGGACAGAGAGAATTAAAAATAATTTCGGGAGGAAGGAAGGTGTGTGATGAGGTGGTTATTTGTGTTATATTAAGTGGTCATGTTATGGACAGACCACAGGGGGTTAACTGTGATAATGGAGGCAGTTCCCTTCTGAGGGAATGTGTTGCCATGGTGATGGTGGGCGGAGCCAACCAGAAGGCTAGCTCGGAATTCTTAGAGAGAGTCAGTGGGTGCCTGGCTGTCAAGCCAGAAGGGTCGGTTAGATTCTGCTCTGAGGAGAGGAGTAGGAATCACATTATTGAAACTGCAGAGAGAGCAGTTAGAGTTTTCCTGTCAGCGAAGCGAGAGTGTAGCTTTGGCTGGGGAATCTGTTTTGAGAGCTGTAGGGAGACAGTTCTGGTGGGCTGAGCTTGCGAGCCAGTCTGTTTGTATAAAGCCTGAGGGCTAGATAGAGGCAAGGTGCCTTTAGAAGGCAAGAGTGCCTATACATTGAGATATAGAGAAGCTGTTCTGGCTGAATAATAGCACTAGTTAAACTTTGTAACCTTTTTAAGTCGTGCCTCTTCGGAAGAGTTGTATAAAGTATCAAACCAAGCTTTGTGCCCAGTTGTGTGAAATAAACTATTTAAGTTTTGATTCAAAACTCTCTCCCCGTGACTTCATTTGGATTGCCAGTCTCCTTACCACTCTTTATAAGTCTGGTGGTCAAGAAAAGATAATTGGTGGCAGCGAATACAAGTTAACATCGAATCACTACAAATGTCCATCAAAGTAAGGATATATCGACGTCCTCTACGGCTTGCCTTTGGTAAGGGTCCCACAATATCGATCCCCACACGATAAAATGGTTCTCCAATTAGTGGCATAGGAATTAGGGGAACCTTGGTCTTGTCTTTTCCTGTTCCGACACGCTGACATGTATCACACGATTGACAAAACTCTTTAATGTGCTGATACATATTGGGCCAAAAGAAATTTCTGGTGATGCGCTGTGTGGTGCGCCGAATTCCCATATGGCCACCTTGTGTGCTTGCGTGTGCCAAATTCATAAGTTGTTCCCTATAAGCTTGGGGCACAACTATTTGTGTACAAGAACTAGTTCCTCCTGGAGACTTTACAGACATGGTCTCTCTATACAACACTCGTCCTTTAACTACAAATCTCGAAGGATTTTCTTTTGATAAGACTTTCGTCTCATCCTGAGCCGCAGTAAATAAAGATCTCAGTGTTTCATCTGCCTTTTGCTCATTAGCAATATCCCCTTCTCCTGCTCCTGTTTTAACTAACTCTATTATATTTGAACTTGTCTCAGGATTTTCTTCAGGGATAATATCAACTGGTAAACAAGAAACATCTTGCTGTTTAACTGGACCTTCAGTTAACTGATCATCTCTTGTTAAATACTTGATCTTCCTTACTAGATCATTCCCCAGCAAACAATCAAAAGGAATGTCCTCATATATTGCAAAATCCCAAAATCCTTTCCAATTTTTATATTGGATTGGCAAAGACACAACGTCGGACAACGCTGCCCCTACTCCTTTTAGTCTAAGCTGAGACACAGGTTTTCTGAATGCCTCTGGCACATGTTCAGGGCGAATCACACAAACCTCCGATCCGGTGTCCCTCCATCCTAATATTTCGTTTTGATCTACTTGGAGTGGTTCAAAGTAATCATCTCTATCTGTGTCCAACATAACAAAAAGGCATTGTTTTTCTGAGGGATTATGTATTTGCATTGGTTCCGAAGAACTCTTTCCTTTATTAGACTCAAGCCCCTTCTCAGAACTCTTTTCTAATATTGGAGTTATACATAAGGAAGATTTTTCCTTACTATGTAGATAACATTGTGCTTTTAAATGTCCAAACCTGCCGCATGAAAAACACATTCTCTTAGCCATATCAAAGCTTGGACAATTTCCACTACTGAGGGAGCCATCTCTGAGGTAATTTTTCTCCTCAGGCCTTCTGTAACGAGCGTACTCTCCTGCAGCATTTTTAGCCTCTTGATACTGTGGCAACACTTTGTATGGTTTCTTAAAAGAAGGTTTCTCCACTGGTTTGTAGCCTTCAGCCCTACAAACTCCCTCTCTCAATGTCACCATCTTATCCACCATAAGAGCTGCTTGACTGGGTGTCTCAGGATCCCTTTCCTGAACCAACCATTTATACTCTGAGGGAACATTTTGGTAAAATTGTTCCAGGATCATCAGATCCTTAAGTTGCTGAAAACTGGTAATTTGAGCACCTTTTAACCAACTATCAAAATACTGGCTTTGCTTTGATGCTAGCTGACAGAAACTTTCGGTTTTCTCCTTTTTCAAGGACCTGAACTTAACTCTGTAATGTTCTGGCGTCAACTGAAGCTTCTGTTGGACCTGTTGTTTAAACTTCTGGTAAACCTTGTGGTCCTGTTCTGCCATATCGCTATAAATCTCCAGCAACTGACCGCAGATCTGTGGCCGTAAATATGTCATCCATCTCTCCTCTTCAATTTCAAAATCATAACAACATCTTTCAAAAGAAACCAAAAATTTCTCCACACTATCCCCTTTTATATACTTCGGGAATTTCCTCAGGAGTTGGTCTATAGAAACTTCTGCCTGCACCTCTTGAACTGGCCTGGCACGCTGAGAGGCATTCAACTTTTCTCTCTCTAACTCCAACCTGGCCATTTCTCTACGTTCCTCTCTCTCTTCTCTTTCTCTTTGCATCTCTCTCTCCTTTTCTTCTCTTTCTCTTTGCATCTCTCTCCTTTTCTTCTCTTTCTCTTTGCATCTCTAGTTTCATCACCTCAAGCCTAAACCGGTATTCTCCAGACATTTTACTTGACTCTGATTCTGAAATTTCAGAGTCTTCTCCTTCCTGCAGAACCTCAGGCTGCCCTGTTTCTTCCAAAGCCCTCGTTTGACTCCAGGTGGTCATTTTGCCGAACTTTTACCTCAGAACTTTAAACTAAATTAATAAAGTTCCTACTACCACACGACTTTGGTCACTAAACTGAGAAATTAAACAAATTCTTATGGTAGCCTTGCTTTCGCACTGGATCAGTTTTCTTATACGATCCCACCGCTCTGCCGCCAATATGTGACAACCCCTTGTTGACCGGCCTCAGACTGGACAATCTTTCTATATCCAAACTGCTGACCCTCAATGCAAGGGGACCTCGAAGTTACCTCAGCAACTTCCGTCTTATGGCAGGGTAGACTATCTCCCCCATTAACCATTGAACTGCAGAGATTTTAAATTTCTCAGTAACCACTTGACCACGCTGCCACCATTTATCGGTCTGACCACTGACCTTGAGGGCCACCACCAATAAAAGAATTAGGAGAGGTGTTTTTCTTTTAAGATGCAAATAATTTATTATGACACAAATGGGTACAAATCTTGGTTGGTTTTATACTTCCTCAGAGGCACAAACTTATTCTGTTACACAAAACACAATGGGGATATATTATAGGGTTTCCACTAAACCTCTATAAACCCCTGGACTCTTCCAACTTTAACTAGGGTCTCTACACCCATAAAACTGGACTGCTCTCTTGCAGACCTTAAGACCAACTAAAATACTGAACTGTTCTCTTACAGTCCTTAGGACCAACTGCTCTTTACCAACTGTAAAATTCAAACCTTGAACATTCTAAAAGCCTCTAGCCCTGGTTGCTATGGCGACAGCTCTTCAAAGCTTCTGCCAAGCCTCCCTTCTGTTTCACCCACAGCAACAATCCATAGAATATTCACCCGAACTACACAAAACAACATACATTTAACATATGTCACACAACATTTACACACAAATAATCGACATCATTACAGGGGGTTTCTGTGGGTCCCTGATCTATGAGATGTAGCAGGGCTCTTGCTGGAACCAGCTGGGGAGAACAGTCCAGGGATGGTCCGGGGAAATGCAGCAGGAAGGGTTCATGACAAGTGTCCTTGGACGAACTTCAGATCCCAGCTGGCACCGACCTGGGTGGGGAGTTCGGGGCCCCCCTACTCGCATGGATCCCTCCTGAAGGCGATCCACCGAAGCAAAGGAATCTTTCCTCCCCCCATAGTCCATGGATGTCTTCCCTTACCCCTCTGACAGTCTTTCAGCCAGGGAAAGGGACCTTGAGTTCGATCAGGAAAGAAATGGTCAAAAACAGAGAAAAATGAGTTGTGGTCCTTGGGCCCCCTGCCTTCCCTGTTGGCAGAAGGCTTGGGGTCCCGTTCCCCTCCTTCCGAATCCCAATAGTCCAAAACTGTTGATTTGCTGCCGGTTATGGACTCGCTATTGCTGTAAAAGTTGATGGAACTGAATGCGAAAAAAGGTGGGGGCCGATTGTCCTCAGGTGAACCGAGCGCGCCAAGATGGAGTCAAACCGCTGATTGCAAGCGACTGCTTTCCCGGGCTTCCCCCAGGCCGAGGAAGGGAGAACAGGGAGAAGAAAGAGCAGGGACAAGATAGGGGGAAGAGGCAGAGTGCTTTGGGACCACAACGGGGCAGATCGGAGTAACTTTCAGAAGTGTGGATACTGAATCCATTGGTTGCTATGGAGATCTCGCTTATCCACGGATCGCTCCGCTCCTAGCCCCCACCTCGGCAAGGGCCCCCACTTTTCCAAGATGGCGTTTGGGGCGGGCGAGTCTGCTGAGGTGCGTCTCGCCCGCGCGGCCCCCCTAGCGGCCAGAAGCATCAGACCAGTCGGGGATGGAAGACAAAGTAGGAAGGAAGGGGAAGGGTCTTGTATGTTGCTTTGTTTATTTTGGGAAGTGTTTTGTTTGTTTTTGTTTTTTTCTTATAGCGGTTGGGAGGGAGAACGGGCGTTTCGGCCCTAGTGGTGGGTGGTGGTACTGCAGCGGCCTTGCATAGGCCTGGGTGGAGGTTAGCCAGACTGTTGTGGTCTGGAGGCATGGGAGAAAGTTTGTTATTTTAAAACAGGGGTTTGCTAATGGGTTTGTGTGGGTTTTTGCAATGTGTGGGTCGGTGTGGGCGCTGGGAGATATGTTCCTTTCTATTGTTTTTGCAATGTTATGTGAAGTATTTTGTTTGTATGCATTGGTGCTCTGGGGACTGAATGGGAGGAAAAATGTATTTGGCTTTTGTCTTGCTGTGATCTGTTCATGCTGTTTGGTGTTGGTTGTGTGGAGGTGGTGCAGATGGGGCAATGGTGGCTGGGTGTACTGGGAGGGACGAAGTTGGTGCAGTGTGATGTATGGAACTGAGTGGGGCGGAAGTGGAAGAAAAAAAGTCTGGTACTGGTGCAACTTAGGCCATGGGCCAAGTGGGATATTGGGGACTCTCTGCGGTTTGATCTCCTGGATTTGGGCTTCCTGGTTCGGCCATATGCTCGCTCTCTCAAGTGTATGTCATCAAGACCGGCCAGTAGGCCTCAAAACCCGATCCCTGGCCACCTTCATTTCCATTGTCAGTTTACCATTGAAGGCTACGCTCCAGACCTCCCTCGACCAAGCTTCCAGCGTAAGATTAGTTACTATTTTCCCACTCCTGGCTGTTATCATTCTTGCCACAGTAAATACAATGATCACCAATCCTTTCTTTTCCATTTCTAAATTCAGCATTGTGGCGTCCATTAGTAATGCCAACCTAGCCTCCGGAGTAATACTTAGCCCTATAGTATGGCTTATTTGGGTAAATAGATCCTTCCAAGAGAACCGCTCACCAGGCACACCTCTCCCAGCCATCTTGCCATGTCAGAAAAGCAGCCTTCCGTCTCGCGTGTAGTAAACTCCAACAAAAACTCCGAGACATTCAGAACAAGTGGTGGATTGATTTAGCAGAAAAGACACAACGCTGTGCAGATCTGGGTGATCACAGAGGTTTTTATGAAGCTCTCAAAGCAGCGTTTGGATCTGCTTATCAGGTCCAAAGCCCCTTAGACAGTACAGATGGTCAAACACTAATGACTGATAAAACCTCCATCCTGAACCGATGGGCTGGACATTTTCAGAGTCTCTCCAATGCCAACCGAGTCGTCCAAGGTTCAGCTATCCAACACGTGATCCAACAACCAATGACAAATGAACTGGACACAGCAGCTCCCGCTCTGGAAGAGACCCTTGAGGCCACACAGCAGATGGAAAATGGCCAGGCAGCCGGGATCGATGGAATCCCACCTGAAGCTTGGAAGCAGGGAGGCCAGGTACTGCATGCTAAATTCCACGAGCTCCTTGTGAGTTGCTGGGGAAAAGGTGAACTGCCATCAGATCTCCGAGATGCAGTTATCATCACCCTGTATAAGAAAAAGGGAACAAAATCCAATGGCTCAAACCTTCGAGGGATAACACTGCTCTCCATGGCTGGAGAAATCCCTGCAAGGATACTCCTGAACAGATGAGTTCCTGCCATTGCCAAAGAACTTCTCCCAGAACGCCAATGTGGCTTCTGAGCTGTTAACAGGAGCGCCACAAGCATGGTTTTCGCCCTGAGGCAACTGCAAGAGAAATGTCGAGAGCAGAACAAAGGACTCTATGGAACATTTGTCGACCTCACCAAAGCCTTCGACACTGTGAGCAGGAAAGGTCTGCGGCAGATCCTGGAACGTCTAGGACAGGGCTGTCCAACTTCTATGTGACTGATCACCTGGCGGGCCGCAGCCGGGGGGGGGGCTCGCGGGGGCGGGGCTGCTCGTGGGCATGCGCGGCAAGGATGAAGAGGCGAGGCACCCGAAGGAAGAGAAAGAAAGGTAAGCTCCCGGGCGCGGCCGCTGCAACAGCCAGGGACACGGCGGAGGGCGCCTCGCCTCTTCCTCCTCGCGAGCGGCCCCACGCGAGCGACGAACAGGCGGGGAAAGTCCCGCCCCTAGGGCGTCTGACGTGGCTTCACTCCGCCTCCTCCTCACTCACGTCGGCCCCTCCCCTCCTCGCACCCCCCCCCCCTCGGAGATCGATTTTTTTAATTTAAAAAATTATTTTTTTAAAAAAAATTTAAATAAAAAAACAGCTGATAGGGGCTGGCGGGCCGCCTGTTGGACAGGTCCGGTCTAGGATGTCCCCCAAATTCCTCAAAATGATTATCCTGTTCCATGAGGGCCAGCGCGGTCAAGTCAGATACGGCGATGCTCTCTCGGAGCCCTTTCTCATAACTAACGGAGTGAAACAAGGTTGTGTTCTTGCACCAACCCTCTTTACAATCTTCTTCAGCATGATGCTCCAAAGGGCTACGGCAGACCTACAAGAAGAAGAAGAAGAAGAAGAAGAAGAAGAAGAAGGCGGCATATATATACGCGATCGTACTGATGGCAGCTTGTTCAACTTAAGCCGTCTGAGGGCTCGCACTAAGACTCTGAACTATCCGTGTGTTTGGACGTCCTTGGAAAACTATGTCTCTCAAATCACTCAGGGCTTGCCCCTGTTGGCCCGTCCGCATGCAACTCCGTGCACAGAGAGTCCATGGCTTCAGGTCAAGTGAGGCAAGAAAACAGAGAGGTAGAAATGGCTGAAGGTCTTTTGATGCCAAATCCCAGCCTTTGGTGCTAGAGATGCCAGACCACATATGCAGGAACCTTGGAACTCCCTGCTGCAGGTCAATGAAACAGGGGCTCTGGGGCTTGACTTCATCACAAGTTGGGGGTTGAGAAAGGGGGGGGGAGAGAAAGGGGGAGAGAACCCCCCCCCTTTTAAAATCTTCCTTTACTGGGTTTTAAACAATAAATGAGGAATCAATTCTGAAACCGTCCTTCAATGGAGATGTCCTTCCGGGAACACTTTGTGTGAAATTATGGGATAATGATCGCCAAGCGCAGCCTGGCAAGGAAACGGCCTCCCAGAGCTATTACATTCCATCCTGAGGAAAATAACCAGTCTCAATGGTTTTCTCCTTCCTGCCCCCCACCCCCCCATTTGCTTTAGTCTGTATAATTCGACACAATGGCAGGGCGGGGGACACACCGCAACATTACTTAAGTTAAACTCAAGGCTGCTTTATTTATTTTTCGCATTTGCAGAAAAAAATGCATTTTTAGAAGAAAGAAAGGCAGAGAAAGAGAGAGAGAGAGAGAGAGAGAGAGAGAGAGAGAGAGAGAGAGACTTGGCATACCTGCCTGAGCCAACCTGATGCCGTGACGGATGGAATCCAACTGCAAGGAGTTCCACAGTTCCTTTTCCTCCATCTTTGGCCAGGTGGCTCAAGCACAAAGACCAGAAAATGGCCCCTTTCCTTCTCCTTCTCTTCCTCTCTGCCTCTGCTCCATTTTCTCCTGACTCATTGAAGCCACGGCCACAACAGTAAGCACACATCCGTTTTCCAAGTACCAAGGACTCAAATGTGGACTCTTTCATTCCCTGGACGGTTTGCCGTTTGTTTTACACCTTACCTGCAGTGCTGGCCCTACACAAAAGGGGCCGCTCATGGACTCTCGCCCTTTTCATGGACTCTCCCTGTTGCAACGTGAACTTTCTAGTCTCCCCAAGGACCAAGGCCTTTGCAGTCAGCCAGGACACTGGCCCTCCTCCAGGACTCTTCCTCCTTTGTCTCCTGTGGCTCCACGGACTGAAGGCGCCAGGGAAGAGGCGCAACACGTGTCTGTTTGCAGCGTAGGATCTCCCTCTCTGTATGGGCTGCATTGCATGGGGTACAGGTATATTGGAGGCTGCTTATCCAAAACGTCTTGTATAAGTTTTCCCTTTGTTGTATTTTCCTCGCTGATGCTTAGTGTTATAAAAGCCTCCTGAAGCCCCCCCCCCCCACACACACACACACAGGGGATCAGAGAGGGCCGCAGTGCTGACCAGCAGCCATTTTGAAACCAGCCACCATGTTGCTATTGAAGACCTGGCTCTTCCGAAAGGCTTACGGCTAAGGACACCTCCCAGACTTAGCCTGAGCTACTGGAACTATTTTAATTAAATTCCTATTCTTTTAGCTTTTAACTATTGAACTGTTTTATGCGCTTTATGTGTAAGTCACCCGGAGCACTGACGTGGAGGGCGACTCACAAATAATAAAATCAATCAATCAATCAATCAATCTATTGCAGAACTGTTTAAAAGGGAGAGGCCGGGCTCCTTCGCAGGGGTTCTCCTGCAGTACATACTAGGCCTGCCTGCACATGCTCCATTGACCTCGGAGCTTGTCCGTCGAGAGGGCCATATGCCTGTACATACACATAACCATATTGTTGTCGAGGCCAACAGTTCTCAAGCCGCAGGTCGTTCCGCGAGTGAACAAGTCCCAACTTCAGCACGCACGCCTGTTCCCGGGTGGAAACCCACACGTCCTTTCCCTAAGCCCCGCTGGAGTCTGTCCAAAAGGGTTCTCTCTCTTTCTGACTTTCTCCCTATTTCTCCTGAATTTTTATTTTTTTTTCTCTCCTCCCGCTTCCCGGGCGTCTTAAGACTGCGAGGAGAGCTGCGTCCAAGGGAAAGATGTGGTAGCTCAAGCGGCAGGGCCAAGGCCGGTTGGGACAGGAGTCCCGGGTTCGGGACCCCCAAAGGGAGGAAAGGAACTTGTTTTTTTGCTTTACATTCTTTATCTTTATTCTCCTTTTTTTCCTCTCCCCTCACCCTTGAGACGTCTCTGAGCTCAGGAAGAAAGGTTTTGAGAAAGGAATTGGCCTATGAAGCAGGGGGCCATATCTGTTTGTGTTGGGCTGACATCAGGAAAGCAGAAATCATAATAAAGGTTCATCCCTGTATCTGTGCATCTGTACAATATTGTTCCCATGTCTCCCTTGACCCCTTGTAACCCTTCCCTTCCCCTCCTTGCCCTTGGTTAAGAAAGATTGCCTTGAGGATGTTTTACTATGTTTTGTCAAGGGAAATGCGACTGCGCCCTGCTCCCTCGAAATCTTTGCGGATCACCATATTCATATTGCATGCGCCTTCTGATGGAAATCTTGTTATGGATAAGCTAAGCTCTTGACTTAAGCCCCACGTTTCATCAGTCCGGAGGCGAGTTTAACGGTCGGATTTCCAGTCTAACTAAACTAGCCTTTGGAACTTGGACAATACAAGCTTGCTCTTCACAGCGGGTGTCACAGCTGGCCTCGGAAACCAGGTGTGCCCCAAAATAAGTCCTTTTGTCACCCAAAGGTTTGAGTGAATTACTATCATCAGGCCTCTTCCCCTTTTCCTTTTTCATTCTCAAGAATGACGTATCATCCCATTAATCCCATCACTCCCAGGTGTCACCCCAGGTCGTTTACCTGGCCAGGATTCTTTTGTTTTATTCATATGCCATATTGACAGCGATTTCCGTCTGAGCTCCCCTTCCTGGACATTCCATATATGGCCACAGACTCCTGATTGGCTAGGATGGCGAATGGGAGTAAGCGCCGATAGGCTCCCCAGAGCCGGTCAACATCCCGCCCATCAGCTGGTCTCAACGTTCCGACCAATCACCGACGGAGCCGGCCCAGAAGGGGGCAGGCGGGAAATTCAATTGTTTTGACAGTTCTGTAACCTTTAAAAACCAATGTTTTGAATGTATATGCATGCGTTCTTTGCGGGAATCAGGGAATTGCGGTTCGCATCCTCTCAGCTGAGCAGAATAAACAATTTCGTGGCTTCTACCTTGCAGTATTGGTGAGCATAATTGGATCTACGGGAGGCGGGTAGGCTACGAGGACCTAGTCGCTCCGGGCTCGCCAGGTTAACTGAACCCTCGCGGTCTCTGCCCCGTGGTCGGTCCACGGGGCTTGCCCGGTTGTCAGGCAGCCGGCCTGGGGGATTGGCAGCTGTTCGATAACAGATTTTGGCGAACCAACGAAGGGACTCCTTCTGGAGGGGTTTCCGACTAAATTTTAGGGACAACTAAATTTCCAGAAGGCACCTGGTCCAAGAACTTCTTGGCCAGACTATTTGGGAAAGCGATTGGGTTCTTGGGAAGGGGACGCCTTTTCCGGGATTTCAGAGCCTTAGACTCGCTCAGATCACATTCCCAAACATCTGGCTGGCCTTCAAGTTCTGGCCAAAGGAGCCGGGAGCACCTTGACTCCCAAAAGGTAGAGCCATCGAAATTGTAAACCGGTAAAAAAAGCAGCCGGGGGGGTCGCCCCGCACGTAGGTTGACGGATACTGGTTGATCTCTGCGTGGATCTTCGGGCGTCCTGTAACAAAAGGTCCTGCGTCCCGGGCGGCAACATCTGGCGCTCACGGTGAGTTAGGGCAGTCCAATCTTGCGGTTACAATCTTGGGGAGAGGAAAGAAGCAGCCAGCGCACTAGGCCCGAGCTCCTGTCTGGATCTCCCCAGGTGATTGGCCTCTCGGGTTACTGGTACCGAACCTTGGGGATCCTTGAGTGTGTACGGCTGTCGTCAGGCGTCCCCTTAATCGGCCAATGGGGTCGAGGGCTTACCACTAACATGGGAGTTTGTTCTAGCCGCAGGATGCGCCTCATCCCAGAGGGAACACCGGTAGGCAAGGTCTTGGCGAACTGGGATGAGATAGCGGGAAAATCATGCTTGAACATCTAAAGACATTGTTCCTGGGCCCTCGGATGGCCCTCCACTCCATCTGGGCATGCCGTCGGTGTCTCCTGTGCCTTAAAAACAACCCCAAGATCCAGAAGAAACCAGCGACTGGTCACGTGAAGACAGGTTTGGAACCCGGGGAAGTGTGGCAGGTGGACTTTGCTGAACTACCATCCAGCAAGCGCTGTAGGTATTTGCTGGTGTTTGTGGACGGCCATAGTGGGTGGCCAGAAGCTTTTGCCTGTCACACTTCCACATCAAGGGAGGTCAGCCAAGCCCTCCTCAACCACATCATCCCGCGCTTCGGACTGCCATCATGTATTTCGTCGGACAACGGGGCTTCCTTCGTCTCCCAGGTCACCCAACAGGTCTCGCGGGCCCTCCAGATCCAGTGGGATTTACACTCCAGCTGGCGCCCAGAGTCAAGCGGGAAGGTTGAAAGACTGAATCAGACACTGAAGAGACAGATTGCCAAACTTTGCCAACAAACCAACTTGCCTTGGCCTGATGTGCTGCCCCTTGCCCTGACTAGGATTAGAGCAGCTCCCAGGGGGGGGGGGGGTTGAGATTGAGCCCCTTTGAGATCTTGTACGGGAGACCTTTTCCTTCCTCTAGGGTCCCTTTGAAGGCGGAGCATCTCCATGAAGTCGGGTCCGAAGCTGTCAGGGTTAGGTTAGCCTCTCTCACCTCTATTCTCTCCTCTCTTAATAGGTATCTTTTGCCACACTCCCCCATCCCCTTGGACGGCCCTGTGCACAACCTATCAGCCGGCGATTGGGTTCTGGTCCGGACGTGGAAGTCGGAGCCACTCCAGGAGAAGTGGGTCGGGCCTCACCAGATCCTCCTCACCACTAACACCGCAGCAAAAGTTTCGGGGATAAAGGCTTGGGTCCACCACACCAGGTTGAAACAAGCCCCTGCACCGGAACCGGCGGAGGAGGAGGACGCCCAGGACGACTGGTCCGTTGAGCCCAGGGAAGGATTTAGGTTGCTGTTCCAGAAAGCACCTAGAAACAACCCCACAGGACCCCACGCACCCCAGCCGGACTCCTGAGGAGAAAGAACTCTTCCTTGTTTGTTCCAGAACCAGCCGCTGACCCGTCTTCCCAAGTTCCCTTTCTTCTAGCGCCGAGGGATCCCATTTTCACACACTTCCGGGTTCTTTGACAGCTGTCAGTGTCAAACTCCTGTCAAGGCCTCGAACTCTTGTCAGAATCAGCTGTTCTCGGTGTACACGTGTTTGCTTTCAGTTTCCTGTTGTCCGCCCAACCACCGCAGAAGAAGGGTTTTTCCTCTGCCTCCTGCACGTTAACAAAGTAAGCTTCTTCTCTACCTTCTGGGTCCAGAGGCTCTCTCTCTCTCTCTCTCTCTCTCTCTCTCTCTCCTTTCTCCTTCTGCCCTCCATCATGTCAGTCCGCCTGGTTTTTCTTTTGGGGCTCTCGCCCATTCTCCTCCATGCCTCCCCTTACCTCACAGATTGGCTGTCTTCAAAAACCAATTTTTGGGAACAGGTCGCCACCAAGGTTTTAAATGTCACTGATTTCTGTCTAGCCAGTGGTGTCTCGGCTACTGATCTGTTTTCTACCTGTCTTATTGGTATACCATCGGACCTAGAGACATTTAGGGAACTCACCCCCTGGGTTGCCATGCCCAACCGACCAGTCTCCTACCAAGATATGTGGAAATGGAGGATGACGGTCCCTGAGAAGGAACCTGGAATGATAGCGATGAGATTGGCCCATATCCTTCCTGCCAAGCAGTGCTTCCAAATTTCTCAATGTTTGGGTCCTGTGTGTCACCATTTGCCCAGAGACAATTCACTAAATTGCTCTTACACCTACTCTGTGGCCCCTGCCGCAGGGTACATCAAATTGCCCCTCGGTTGGTTCTTCATATGTGGGAATATGGCTTATTCATATCTCCCCACACAGTCCACTCTGGGCACCTGTGCTTTGGGGAAACTAACCCTATTCATGCCTTCCAAAAAGAATGTAGAGCTGGCACACACTCTACATCGTCAGGCAAGATCCACCCAGAACTTAGATCCAGATTGTGACCCCTCTGTCATTTTGGCCGGGGTCCCCAAATTCGTGGCCACTGCGGTGTTCCTTCCTGGTGTTGCTGCTGCTATGAACTACCGGGCTGTCAAGCATCTGGCTTGCGCTCTAGTGAAGGACATAAACTTCACTTCCCACGCTCTTGCATCTATGGCCTCTGAGATGTCTGAGCTAAGGGAGGCAGTTCTCGAGAACAGAGCAGCAGTAGATTTCCTTTTGCTCAAACACCACCTCTCATGTTCATCCGTCCATGGTATGTGTTGTTTCAACTTAAGTGACAGGACAGCATCTATTAACCGAGACATCCAGGGTATGACTGAAATCGCCACCAACATCAAGAAAGAAATTGGCTTTGATTTGTCTTTCCTCACTGATTGGCTCCCCTCCCTAGACTGGCTGAGGAAGGGCTTCCTAGTCTTCCTGGGCGCCCTCTTCCTCCTTCTCCTCTTGGGGTGTTGCGGCTCCTGCTTCCTCACCCTCTTCCGAAATTGCCTCCAAAGTTTCCGGTCAAAACCTTCCGAGCAGATGGTCATGCTGCCCCTCGACGGGTACAATGTGGCAATAGAGGCTTATCGCAGCTAAGGGGCGGCCCCTTAGCTTGCTTTAGCCTCTAAGGGAGGATTTGTTGTCAAGGCCAACAGTTCTCAAGCCGCAGGTCGTTCCGCGAGTGAACAAGTCCCAACTTCAGCACGCACGCCTGTTCCCGGGTGGAAACCCACAAGGAGAGCTGCGTCCAAGGGAAAGATGCGGTAGCTCAAGCGGCAGGGCCAAGGCCGGTTGGGACGGGAGTCCCGGGTTCGGGATCCCCAAAGGGAGGAAAGGAACTTGTTTTTTGCTTTACATTCTTTATCTTTATTCTCCTTTTTTTCCTCTCCCCTCACCCTTGAGACGTCTCTGAGCTCAGGAAGAAAGGTTTTGAGAAAGGAATTGGCCTATGAAGCAGGGGGCCATATCTGTTTGTTTTGGGCTGACATCAGGAAAGCAGAAATCATAATAAAGGTTCATCCCTGTATCTGTGCATCTGTACAATATTGTTCCCATGTCTCCCTTGACCCCTTGTAACCCTTCCCTTCCCCTCCTTGCCCTTGGTTAAGAAAGATTGCCTTGAGGATGTTTTACTATGTTTTGTCAAGGGGAAATGCGACTGCGCCCTGCTCCCGAAATCTTTGCGGATCACCATATTCATATTGCATGCGCCTTCTGATGGAAATCTTGTTATGGATAAGCTAAGCTCTTGACTTAAGCCCCACGTTTCATCAGTCCGGAGGCGAGTTTAACGGTCGGTTTCAGTCTAACTAAACTAGCCTTTGGAACTTGGACAATACAAGCTTGCTCTTCACAGCGGGTGTCACAGCTGGCCTCGGAAACCAGGTGTGCCCCAAAATAAGTCCTTTTGTCACCCAAAGGTTTGAGTGAATTACTATCATCAGGCCTCTTCCCCTTTTCCTTTTTCATTCTCAAGAATGACGTATCATCCCATTAATCCCATCACTCCCAGGTGTCACCCCAGGTCGTTTACCTGGCCAGGATTCTTTTTTATTCATATGCCATATTGACAGCGATTTCCGTCTGAGCTCCCCTTCCCGGACATTCCATATATGGCCACAGACTCCTGATTGGCTAGGATGGCGAATGGGAGTAAGTGCCGATAGGCTCCCCAGAGCCGGTCAACATCCCGCCCATCAGCTGGTCTCAACGTTCCGACCAATCACCGATGGAGCCGGCCCAGAAGGGGGCAGGCGGGAAATTCAATTGTTTTGACAGTTCTGTAACCTTTAAAAACCAATGTTTTGAATGTATATGCATGCGTTCTTTGCGGGAATCAGGGAATTGCGGTTCGCATCCTCTCAGCTGAGCAGAATAAACAATTTCGTGGCTTCTACCTTGCAGTATTGGTGAGCATAATTGGATCTACGGGAGGCGGGTAGG
Source organism: Anolis apletophallus (assembly GCA_030556195.1). Classification (NCBI taxonomy): domain Eukaryota; kingdom Metazoa; phylum Chordata; class Lepidosauria; order Squamata; family Anolidae; genus Anolis; species Anolis apletophallus. The sequence goes on along the minus strand of JARBWK010000083.1, from coordinate 65,403 downwards.
CTACGAGGACCTAGTCGCTCCGGGCTCACCAGGTTAACTGAACCCTCGCGGTCTCTGCCCCGTGGTCGGTCCACGGGGCTTGCCCGGTTGTCAGGCAGCCGGCCTGGGGGATTGGCAGCTGTTCGATAACAATATTTTCATAAGCAAAGTTGCCTCTGTGGGCTTCGGGCCCCCACATGTAACTGTAATAGAAAATGTTCAAACAGGCCATCTTACAGAGAAACCAAACCCCTGAGGATTGCTGTTTTGCCACAACAGGAAAACACCCTGGGACAAAGACAAAACCATTCATTTTCTAATGTAAGCAATAGCAGGTCTGCTGGAAGGACAAAGCCCTCGCTTGCCCCGAGGCCATTCCCAAGCCCACCTGGAACCCATCAGACCAGCCAGTCTCACTGTTTTCCTTTTGACCTTTGTCCTGTCTCCCTGGTTTTTCCTCCTTAGTTGGGTTGCGAAACGCGCTCGTTTGCAATAGGCTGGGAGGATCTCCAGCTGGCATTTTTGTGATGCTCAAGTTGTTTCCATCCAATCAGCTGAGAGCACACATAGCCAGGGCAGGCCCCAAAATTGAATATGTATGGATCTTAAGGCATAAATACGACTGTACCTTCACAATAAAGACATGTTAGCCTTGCGGATCCCTCAGGACGGTGGCTCTCATCCTTTCCAGCTGGTCAGAACCTTCTCTCGGTGGGGCACGCTTCCAGGATTTGGTGAGACTATTGATTGGGGATATTTTGGGATTTCTAGCGTTTAAAAGGATCCACCAAATCCTATTTAGGAATCCCCGTTTTTAGGGGTTTTTGGTGTCCTTGGCCCCATCTGGGCAAGGCCCTTTCTCTTGTTCGGTAACAGGAGGAGGGAAGAAAGGGGGCCTCCAGTGCGCATGCGCGAGCAGCACTGCCTTGTTCTCCAGCTCCTCCACGGGGAGGGGAGGGGCCAGCGCGCATGCATGAGGGAGGGAGGGGGAGGAAAGGGGCCCCAGTGCGCATGCACAAGCAGCACTGCCTTGTCCTCCGGCTCCTCCAGGGGGAGGGGAGGGGGCAGCGCACATGCGCGAGGGAGGGAGGAAAGGGGGTCTCCAGCGTGCATGCGCGAGCAGCACTGCCTTGTTCTCCAGCTCCTCCACGGGGAGGGGAGGGGCCAGCGCGCATGCATGAGGGAGGGAGGGGGAGGAAAGGGGCCCCCAGTGCGCATGCACGAGCAGCACTGCCTTGTCCTCCGGCTCCTCCAGGGGGAGGGGAGGGGGCAGCGCACATGCGCGAGGGAGGCGCCTCCGGGGGAAAGGGGCCCCCTAGTGCGCGTGCGCGAGGGCTGCCTTGAGCCCAGTGGCCTTGTGCTTCCCAGTCTTCCAGGGGAAGGGGAAGAGCAGCGCGCATGCGCGGATTTCGCAACCGCCGGCGTCTTCCTGGCCGGGCCTCCACATGCTGCGCTGCATTCCGGAGTAGGCAGAGCGCTGGGCAGGCAGGTGTTCCTTCTCCGGAGGGAGCTCCCTCCTGCAGCCCTTCCTCCTCCTCCTCCTCCTCCTCCTCCTCCTCTGCCGCCTCCGGCATGGACCCCGCGCCACCCGAGAGCCAGGGCAGCCGGTTCCTCCGGTTCCTCCGGCGCCGGTGCCGGTACGAGGCGGAGCCTTGGCTTGTGGAGCACCTGCTGGGGGAGCACGAGCAGCCTGGCACCCAGGAACGCCTGGTCAGGATCGAGGAGGTTTGGAAGGGCAAGAAGCACCTCAAGCCGTGGGAGGAGGAGGACCCCGCGCGGGTCCTGTGCGTCTCGGACGGAGCCCACCACATCCGGCCCTTGTGCACGAGGGCACCCTCGTGCAGTTGCCCTTCCACCGCATGCTGTCCGGGCGGCCCCTCCGGCATGGCGACCACATCTTCCGGAAGAAGTACCGCGTGGGCTTCAGGAAAGGGCCCACGCTGGAGGACTGCGAGTTCTTCCTCAGCCTGGACTCCATCCAGCTGCCGAGGGGCTGGGCGTGGGCACGGTGCTCCAACGGGGACTGCAACAGGGAGCCCTCCGTGCTGGGGAGGGCGAAGGAAGTGTGGGCAAGGGATACATTCGACCTTCTGGGAAAAAAACAACTGCCCAGAAGGCCCTTGATTATGCCCAACAGCAGCACCCCTTCCTCTTGGCCCCGCCCCCGACGCCCTTCTTTCGGGCCACACAGAACCGGATGCCGGGTCGCATCCGGCCCGCGGGCCATAGGTTGCCCACCCCTGTTCTAGATAGAAGGATAGATAGATAGAATGATAGATGGATGGACAGAAGGATGGATGGATGGATAGGTGAATTGATGGATAAATAGAAGGATGGATAGATAGAAGGATGGATGGATGGATGGATGGATGGATGGATGGATGGATGGATGGATGGATGGATGGATGGATGGATGGATGGATGGATGGATGGATGGATGGATGGATGGATGGATGGATGGATGGATGGATAGAAGGATGGATAGATGGATAGATGGATGGATGAAGGATGGATGGATGGATAGAAGGATGGATGGATGGATAGAAGGATGGATGGATGGGATGGATGGATAGAAGGATGGATGGATAGATAGAAGGATGGATGGATAGAAGGATGGATGGATGGATGGATGGATAGATAGAAGGATGGATGGATGGATAGAAGGATGGATGGATGGATGGATAGATGTTTGCCACCATGATGGGGGCCCGGTCCCTGCCCGAGGAGGATGCCGTCGCCATTCACGAGCAGGAGTCCAAAGCCTTTCACCGCCCCCGACCCCTTGATCTGAGGCAGCAACAGCAGCAGCAGCAGCACATGATTGCTCCAGCGCCACCGAGCCCTTCTCGGCCCCGGAGCCCTTGGGGAAGGCTGGATCCGTACGAGTCTGATGAGGTATGGCTACCCAGAATCACTGCTTTGGAAGAAACCCCCATGCAGGAAGGCACAATCCAATCCCTCCTGACAGATGGCCACCCCACCAAACAGAGATGGCCATAGATATGATAGATGTGATTGAGAAAAAGAGATATGGTAGATATATCCTACAGCTGGAAGGGTCCCTCAAAGGCCATCCTGCCCAACCCCATTCTGTCATGCAGGAAGGCACAATCCAACCCTTCCCGGCAGATGACCATCCCACCAAAGATAGATGGCCATAGATGTGCTAGATCAGGGCTGCCCAGGAAGTCGATCGCGATCGACCAGTCGATCCTGGGACCGAAGCAGGTCGATCCCAGCCAGATGGGGCGCTTCTCAGAGGGGGCGGAGCCAGGCTGCACCAAGCCCCGCCCCCTCCTCCGGCTTCGGCACTCCCAGCAGCTGCTCCAGGTTTGTGGAGGGCAGGGCCAAGCCAGCCTTGTGCTAGTTATGCCACCACTTGGCATTGCCATCCTCAAGCCTGGAGAAGCTGCTGGGAGCTCCAAAGCCAGAGGGGAGGGGCAGGGCTTGGTGTGGCCTGGCTCCGCCCCCTCTGGCCAAGCCCCGCCCTGTCCCCTCCCCTCTCCAACCTTGAGGTGGTAGGTAGATTTTTCTGACTTGGTTTTAATGTAAGTAGCTCGCATGCTGAAAAAGTGTGGGCACCCCAGGCCCGGATCATGGCCTTTTGGCGCCCTAGGCCAAAGGCTCTGTCCCCGCCCCCAGCTCCGCCCCACCCCAGCTCCGCCCCCGCCTGCTCACCGGCGCGAGGAGGAGGAGGAAGGAAAGGGTGGGGCCTCCCCGCGGCTCCTCCCTCCCTCCCTCCTAAAGCCACCATGCCGGCCTGAAAAGGGCGATTTTGGCCGCTTCTGAGGCCGGCATAAGAACATAAGAACATAAGAAGAGCCATGCTGAATCGGACCTCGGCCCATCTAGTCCAGCATTCTGTATCACACAGTGGCCCACCAGTTGTACACGGGGATCTCGAGCAGAAGGGAGGGCAAAACCCTGACCTGCTCCCGACCCCCCACAACCAGTACACATGATGGCTCCCCGCGGGATTAAATATTATATTTAAATAAGGGGAGAGGGAGGAACACATGAGGGGCATAAATATACAATTACATAAAATAATAGCATAAAGGGAGCCCCCTGCTTCAGCCTACCTTCCCAAAGGCGCAGGATCCAGGAGTAGCCGGACCACGAGAGAGGCGACGACCGACCGAGGCAGCAGCCGAAGAAGCTTCAAATCGCGTCTGTGTGGGCCGCAGGGATTCAGTAGCCGAGATTTCGGCAACAGGAGGAGTATCGCGAGACTACGCGAGCCACACGGGATTTCGATCGAAATGCCGTGTGGATGGCGTAGTCTCGTGATACTTCCTCTGGAACCCGGAAGTGGGTAATTTTTTAAATTTTTTAAAATTTATTTTTCTATTTTTATTTTTTATTTAAAAGGTGAGCGGGCCACAGGCAAGGGGCTGGCGGGCCGTTTATGGCCCGCGGGCCATCTGTTGGACAGGCTTGTGCTAAAGGATTCAGCAATGGCAGGTAAAGTGGGATCACAACAGTTGTGTGAAAGGGCCCCCACTCAGTCAGTTGCGCTCAGAACAGGTAACTAATGTATTTGCTTCCAAGGCCCCTTCCACACGGCTGTATAAAATCCACATTGAACTGGATTATAGGGCAGTATAGGCTCAGATAATATTGTGGATTATCTGCCTTGATATTCTGGGTTATATGTCTGTGTGGAAGGGTCCTATGACTAGCTTTGCTTGTCTTCTGGGAATATTATGAAAGTGAAAGAATTATGTGCTGAGAAACTGCTCTGAGGTATCTTGTGTACCCTTCAGCAACAGGACTTGAAAGTTTGGCCAAGCAGCATCAGAAGATGGTTAGGATGGCTAAAGCAGTGCTTCTCAACCAGTGTGCCGTGGCTCACCAGTGTGCCGTGAGTGATCATCAGGTGTGCCGCGAGAAAAGCTCTCTGCCCCCCTTCCTTCCCCCCTCCTCCTGCCGAACTCCTGCTGCTTGGGGGAGGAGGAGGAAGGGCCGGGCAGCGGCGAAGAAAATGAAGAAGGGGCCGGGGGCGCCTCCTCGGCCGTTCCCCCAGCCAGCCTCCCATCCGCCATGACTCTCGCCCCTTGCTTGTTGAGGCCGCGGAGAAGGAGCCCCGCCTACTGAAGCCTGTCCACCGCTCATGCTCCTCCTCTGTGGGAGAGCTGAAGCCGGGGGGGGGGGGGCATGACGCAGCCTGGCTCCGCCCCCTCCTCCCGGCTTCAGCGCTCCTACAGCTTCGCCAGCCTTGAGGGGGCAGTGCCAAGCCAGCGGTGGCAGAGCCAGCACAATGCTGTCTTGGCACTGCCCCTCAAGGCTGGAGGCTGGAGAGCTGAAGCCAGGGGGGGGGCAAAGAACTTCCCCAGCTTCAGCTCTCCCACAGCTGCTGGGGGGCAGGGGCGGGGTGGCAGAGCCAGCACAATGCTGGCTTGGCATTGCCCCCTCAAGGCTGGTGAACTGGGGAGAACTGAAGCCGGGGGATGGGCGGGGCATGGCCCCCCCCCCAGCTTCAGCACTCCCAGCAGCTGCTCCCAGCAGGTCACCATCCCCCAGCCCTTCTTTACTGTGTCGGAGTGTCATTTTGGTTGGTGGTGTGCCCCTGGATTTTTTTAATGTTAAAAGTGTGCCGCGGCTCAAAAAAGGTTGGGAGACCCTGGCCTAGAGAACAAGAGCTGGAAAAAGTTTCCTTTGGACCGAACCCACCGGGAAAGGCAAGGCTCGGCCCTCTTCTGTCCTGTCTCACCAATGGGCCGACTACAAACGGCCTCTGCACTTTTAACTTAGGGCCTCATCACACTACAAAATAAATCCACTTTAAATCCGGTTTCTGCCTGCTGCAGAACTCTGGGGTTTGTAGTTGAGTGCGGTTGTTGTTTTATTTTTGTAAAAAAGTCTTTATTGAGTATTAAACATATGACAGAAAGAATTTAAAAACATAAGACAGTAAAGAAATGAATCACCCGAGTATCTTACTCTGGGTGTCGAGAATAGAAACAGAAAGTCCGTAAGGATTTTAAAGTACAGAGTAAAGTAAAGTATGTGTCTTAAAGTGTGTAGAAAAGCTAGGGGCCCCCCGTCCGGTTGAGTGCGGTTGTTAAAGTTTTCTACCTAAACTACAAACCCCAGAATTCTGCAGCAGGCAGAAACCGGATTTAAAGTGGATTCATTCGTGTGATGAGGACCTTAGTTCACATCGACAAAGGAAAGCGGAGAAGAGGGGCACTAGGACTCCTTGGAAAACAGCCGAAAAAAAGAGACGACAGAAGACTAATCTGAACGGTCCTGGCCAAATCGGGACGCTTGGAGGGCGTGACCTTTGAGCATAAGCTAAAACTCACCTGATTTAAAGAATACCTCCACACAATGTAACATGGCCACATCATCCCTGAGGGTCTTGGTAAGAGGCAGAACGGCCTAGTACCATCATTCCTTCCTTCCTTCCTTCCTTCCTTCCTTCCTTCCTTCCTTCCTTCCTTCCTTCATTCCTTTATCCGATTTGGTAGACCGCTCTCTCTGGAGCCCAGAGCGGTTTACAGCATAAAAACACATAAAACAACATATAAAACCCCAGCATGCGACCATCATGCAGGCGGCAAGACGCGGCAGGATGGCATGTTGGCAGGTTATAGGAGGCATCCATCGGAGCCGAATGCCTGCCTAAACAGCCAAGTCTTTACGGACTTGCGAAATGCCATCAACCCCCGTAGTGCTCGCATCTCCTTGGGCAGCGAGTTCCAGAGGCTCGGTGCGGCCACTGTGAGCGCCCTCTGCCGCGTACTCGAAAGCCAGTAGGTCTTGATGCCAGGCACCTCCAATAGGTTAAGCCCCTCTGAGCGCAGTGATCTTCTGGGCACGTATGGGGCAAGCCGCTCCCTCAGGCACACTGGCCCCAAACCATATAAGGCCTTGAAAGTTAGAACTAACACCTTGAAGGAGACCCGGAATTCAATTGGGAGCCAGTGCAGATCGCGCAGGAGCGGGGTCACATGCGCAAATCTTGCAGCTCCTGAGAGCAGGCGGGCTGCCGCGTTCTGCACCAGCTTGAGTTTCTGGATCGCCGACAAGGGTAGGCCAATGTACAGCGCATTACAGTAATCGAGCCTCGAGATGACCGTGGCTTGGATCACCGTGGCTGGGTCGCAGCGGGAGGGGTAAGGAGCCAGACGCTTTGCCTGTCGCAGGTGGTAAAACACTGTCTTGCAGGCGCAGGCGATCTGCGCCTCCATAGACAGCTGGGCGTCCAGCCGGACCCCTAGGCTCTTAACTAGCGGCTGTGGGCGAAGAGCCACGCCATCAAACGTCGGCAGCTGGGTCTCTACCCCCCCCTTCCCGGGCGGCCCAGCCACAAGATCTCCGTCTTTATTGACACGGAGTGAAGAATCTCCCTTTTCATGATACATCTTGCACAAGGTGTCCATCTCTTTCTCAGAGCCTGCGTGGTGACTTTACTCACTAGCTATGTAACGACATTTCCGAGAAGGTCCTTGTTGTTGTTTTGTGCCTTCAAATCATTCTTCGCTTACGGCAACTCTAAGGTGAACCTGTTTCCTTGAAAATACTGGTTCAGAGAGGTTTACCTTTGCCCACTCCTGAAGCTGAGAAAGTGTGGCTTGCCCAAGCTGAATGGGGAATGGGACGCTGCTCTGCAGTCATAGGCCAGTGCTCAAATCACTCACCAAACCATGATGACACTTGGGAAGAGCCTATGGGTATTTCAATACATCACGTCCGCAAAGAAAAGGAGTCCTGAGAGTTTCAACTGTCAAGGGTTTTGCGACTGTGGAGAAACCGTAAGAGCCGTTTCTCAAGGACAGGAAGGCCCAGAGTCACTAAAATACTTCCAGTGCCACTTATGGATTCATAAGCAGCAGGTGCGGATACACAACTGTGTTTCTCAAATAGGTGATGGATGACCCACAAGTTCAGCTGTGCATACATTGCTGTGTGTATAGACATACCTCCAGGTGACATGAAGGCTGACTTATGACAACGCTACTAATTTCATACAGCTGACTTTTCTGGGCAACAGCCATATGCACACATAGAAATATGGTAAATAAATAATAAATAAATACACACATTAATGACGGTTTGACATCACTGGTAAATAAGACAAACGCTTGTGTATATGTCTGCATATGTGCATCCAAGTCATCTGCTGACTGACGATAACTCCATAATACCATAGGGTTATTTTAGGCAAGGAATACTCAGGCGTGGCTTTATTTATTTATTTATTTATTTATTTATTTATTTATTTATTGTTCACTTTTGTATTCCGCTCCTCCCAGCAGGCTCGGGGCGGATCACAGCAAAAAATACATGGGCGGCATGTTGTAACATGTCAACATGCGACCCTACAGTTGATAAAAACATAAAAACATAAAACCACATTTAAAACAGGTTACATCGTCAGAACACGGGTTGAGAGGACATATATCATAGTTCTTAGTCCGGTGTGCCTAATTAAAAGCCAGCCCGAAGAGGGCCGTCTTACACGCCCTCGGAACGGGGCCCAGTTCGAGATAGCTCGGGTACTGTCCGGGAGGGCGTTCCAGAGCACCCGGTGCTAGCGCCACAGAAAAATACCTTTGTCTCTGAGTCGCAGTGATCGACAGGTGGCAGGAGCGGACTGATGGAATTAACAACAGATTTTGCTCATCTGAGCGCAGTGATCTCGGGGGCGAGTACGGGGTAAGGCGGTCCTTTGTCAGTTTCTTCTTCCGAACTACAGCTTACATACAACACCTGGTATTTTGGGCATTCTCCCATTCAAGCACCAACAAGGGCTGACCCTGCTTAGTTTTCAAGTTCAGATCTGGAATACTGGCATAGGTAAAAGTCCAGGTTTCTCCTGACATGAGAGGAGCCTCCCACAAGGATAGTAAGCCATCCAAACATCAAAGCCCCCCCTGGGCAGTGTCCTTGCAAACTGACAATTTTCTGACTTGCAGTTTCTCAAGTTGCTCCTGATGCAGGAGGTCTAGGTACACACACTAAGCAACACAGGTAGTGACTGTAGTCCAATATGGTACAAAAAAACCTCCCAAAAATCTCTATGTCTCTCTACCTGGATGGGATGTGGTATTTTTACCAAGTAAAAATTCAGTAAGTTACCGTTTCAATTGCTATAAACAATATTTATGTTATAATAAACAACACATATTGTACCCGTCCACAATACACATAAAGCAAATCAACTACCGGTAGTATATTAGTGATAATCTCACAACTAGGAGAGATAGAACCAAAAAGTTCTTTTTGGAGAAATGTTACTCTGTTGCCGTGCTTCTGATGGAAGAATTCTCATGTCCAAACCACAATGGATAACTCACGGTGTTGTCGAGGCCAACAGTTCTCAAGCCGCAGGTCGTTCCGCGAGTGAACAAGTCCCAACTTCAGCACGCACGCCTGTTCTCGGGTGGAAACCCGCACGCCTTCTCCCTAAGCCCCACCGGAGCCTGTCCAAAGGATTCCCGCTCTCTCTGCACTTCTCCCCATTTTTTCCTGGTTTTTTATATTTTTTTTCTCTTCTCCCGCTTCCCGGGCGCCTTAAGACTGCGAGGAGAGCTGCATCCAAGGGAAGGATGCGATAGCTCAAGCGGCAGGGCCAAGGCCGCTTGGGACGGGGTTCCCGGGTTCGGGGCCCCCAAAGGAAGGAAAGGAACTTGTTTTTTGCTTTACATTCTTTATCTTTATTCTCCTCTCCCATCACTCTTGGGACATCTCTGAGCTCAGAAAGAAAAGTTCTGAGAAAGGAATTGGCCTATGAAGCGGGAGGTCATATCTGTTTGTGTTTGGGCTGACATCAGGAAAGCAGAAATCACAATAAAGGTTCATCCCTGTATCTGTGCATCTGTACACATGTTGCCCCATACCTCCCTTGTTCCCTTGTAACCCTTCCTTTCCCCCCTTTGCCCTCGTTAAGAAAAGACTGCCTGTATTTGCTATTGTGTCAGCTGAGAGGAAATGTAACCAAATTCCCATCCCAAATCTTTATGGACCATCACCTTTCTCATTGCATGGGCTTTCTGATGGAAATCTTGTTTTGGTCACTCGAGCTCTTGCCTCGGGCCCACGCTCCATCAGTCTAAAGGATGTTTTAACGGTCGGATTTCTAGTCTAACTAATTCAGCCTTTGGAACTTGGACATTGAACATTTGTTCTCACAGCGGGAGCCACGCCTGGCCTCGGAAACCAGGCTGTGTCCCAAAATAGACCCCTTTTGTCACACAAAGGCTTGAGTGAATCCCTGTCATCAGGCCTCTTCCCCTTTTCCCCTTTCATTCTCAAGAATGACGCACCATCTCACTGATCCCATCACTCCCAGGTGTCACCTCAGGTCGTTTACCTGGCTAGGATTCTTTTGTTTTATTCATATGCCATATTGACAGCGATTTCCGTCTAAGCTCCCCTTCCCGGACATTCCATATATGGCCACAGACTTCTGATTGGCTAGGGTGGCGAATGGGAGTAAGCAACACCCCGTCCATCAGCTGATCTCAACGTTCCGACCAATCACCGACGGAGCCGGCCCAGAAGGGGGCAGGCGGGAAATTCAATTGTTTTGACAGTTCTGTAACCTTTAAAAACCAATGTTTTGAATGTACACGCATGCGTTCTTTGCGGAATCAGGGTATTGCGGTTCGCATCCTCTCAGCTGAGCAGAATACACAATTTCGTGGCTTCTACCTTGCAGCATTGGTGAGCATAATTGGATCAAGGGAGGCGGGTAGGATACGAGGACCTAGTCGCTCCGGGCTCGCCAGGTTAACTGAACCCTCGCGGTCTCTGCCCCGTAGTCGGTCCACGGGGCTTGCCCGGTTGTCAGACAACAGGCCTGGGGGATTGGCGGTTGTTCGATAACAACGGTATGTAGCCATGTAAACGGAAATATGCCGAAGTTGCTCAATTCCACGTGTATGTAGTACCAAAATCAAGACCGCTCTAGATGGTGGAGAGCAGATGGGTCAGTTTGAGATTACGCAAAAGAAAGCGGGCACCGGGCGGGAGGCAGACTGCGTTGGATAAGACAGAACGTTGGATAAGTGGAGGTTGGATAAGCAAGACTTCAATGCTGAAGCATTTGCGACATTCCTTGCTAACAGCTTCATGTGAATGTTTAAAATTGCCACGAGGTAGAGGCGGGCGCAGAATGTGGGCAAAGGGGGGAGGGGTGATTTGGTTGCGCGCGCCAGAAGTGACGGGCCGAAAGAGGCGGGCCTTCCTGGAAGGGAGGGAGGGCGGAAGGGGCGGCAGCGGCAGGAGTCGCTCGCAGACAGAGGGAGCCAGAGTGAGGTTTGCGCACACGGCCGCTTGCGTCTCGGGCCTGCTGGGGATTCTGAGCCTTGCACAATGGTCGCGGCGGTGGCAGCCGCGCAGAGGGGATGAGGTGCCGGGCCTGCGGAGGCGGCAGTGGGAGGTTTCCCTGGGAGTGCGGGGGGAGGCCATGTGGAACCTAACCTCAGTTATGTTTTATGAAGTGTCCCTTATTTTTGTGGAAAATCCCATATTTTTAGGTAAATGTCCCTTATTTCTTATCTCAAAAAGTGCCAACCCTAAAAGTAAACGGGCCGGCAGAACATGTTAGATAATGAGGATAAGCGAAAATGTTGGATAATAAGGAGGGATTAAGGCAAAACCTAATAAACCTCCAATTATGTTATGATTTTACTGATTAAGCACCAAAACGTCCTGGTTTACCGCAAACCGACAGGAAAAAGACCAGTTCAAAAAACCCAATACATGGTGACCTTATGTAGCCATGACTGTATTTACACATGTAGCCCCCAAACAGGTGTGGGTCTGGGCTTCAGTGGCTGAAGGGCCTGAGGCTGTGGGAGTTGGAGTCCAGAACACCTGGAAGGCCCAAGTTTGCCCATGCCTGTGGTAGAACGAACACAGCCCGGCACTACTTTCAACTACCACGGCTCTAGACCAGGGCATCGTGGGAGCTGCAGTTTGGTGAGGCCCTAAAGCAACCTTCCTAAGACCGCAACCCCTTTCATAAAATTCCTCATGTGGTGGTGACCCCCAACCATCATATTATTTTCATTGCTACTTCATAACTGTCATTTTGCCACTGCTATGAATCGTCATGTAAGGATCTGGCATGCAGGAGGTATCTTCATTCGCCGGACCCAATTTGGCACAAATACCCGATACTTTCCACTTCAAATACTGGTGAGGTTGGGGGGGGGGGGGGGTTGGTTTTGTCATTTAGGGGTTGTAGTTGCTGGGATTTATAGTTCACCTACAACCAAAGAGCATTCTGAACTCCACCAATTGAACCAAACTCAGCCCACAGAACTCCCATGACCAACGGAAAATACTGGAAGGGTTTGGTGGGCATTAACCTTGAGTTCTGGAGTTGTAGTCCACCTACACCCAGAGAGCACTGTGGAATCAAACAGTAATGGATTGGGCTGTGGCGCAGCTAGTCAGTAGCCAGCTGCATTAAATCACTGCTGACCGAGAGGCCATGAGTTCGAAGCCAGCCTGGGTGAGAGTGACATAATTGGTCTGCCTCATGAGAGTGGATGCAAGTGAGCAGACTTCCTCTCTCATGAGAGCCACCTAGTGGTAGAGTGAGGAATATAGTTAGAAGGTATAAAGCAGTGGTTCTCAACCTGGGGGTCGCGACTGAAGCCTAGGCTGGGGAGGGGCCACACTCCTTCCTTCCTTCCTTCCTTCCTTCCTTCCTTCCTTCCTTCCTTCCTGGCCTCCCTGACCCTTGAAGAAAGGGCCCTGCCCCCGCCCCAGGAAGGGAGAGGCCAGGCCCGAGATGGCGGCGGCGGCGGCGGCGGCAGAGGGAAGCGTCGGCGTGGCCGTGGAGCAGCGCTCGGGCTTGCCCTCCTCTCCTTCCCTGGCGCTCCAGCCTCGGAGCAGCCTCACGCTGGCAGACCTCCCCCTCGACGCCCTCGAAGGCATCCTGCGCTTCCTCTCTTACCACGACATCAGCCAGCTGCGGCAGGTGAGCCGGCCCCGGGGGCAGGGGGGCTTGGGCGGGGGGGGGGCCTTGCTAGCCAGTGCCATGGCGTTTGGAGAGGCAGAGAAGGCGAGCGACCCCCCCCCCCCCCGAGCCCTGGTGCCAAAGTGCACGGATTCCACACTGTAGCTGCTGCCCCTGGGAGTATGTCCTCTTCTCATGCTCTAGAGCAGGCCTGGGCAAACTTTGGCCCTCCAGGTGTTTTGGACTCCAACTCCCACAACCGCCGGTCGGCTGTTAGGAATTCTGGGAGTTGGAGTCCAAAACACCTGGAGGGCCAAAGTTTGCCCAGGCCTGCTCTATAACCATACAGTAAATAATGTTATGTTGTAATTTCAATCTATTGTAATGTCACATATGCTATATTACAGTGTTTCTCAACCTGGGGGTCGGGACCCCTGGAGGGGTCACCCAAGGTCATCATAAAACAGTCTTTTCTGTTTGTCATGGCAGCTCTGTGTGCCAAGTCTGGTTCAATTCCATCATTGGTGGAGTCCACAATGCTTTTTGATTGTAGGTGAACTATAAATCCCAGCAACTCCAACTCCCAAATGTCTAGGTCTATTTTCTCCAAACTCCTTCAGTGTTGACATTTGGGCATATTGAGTATTCGTGCCAAGTTTGGTCCAGATCCATAATTGCTTGAGTCCACAGTGCTCTCTGGATGTAGGTAAACTACAACTCCAAAACTCAAGGTCAATGCCCATCAAACACTTCCAGAATTTTTTGTTGGTCATGGCAGTTCTGTGTGCCAAGTCTGGTTCAATTCCATCATTGGTGGAGTCCACAATGCTTTTTGATTGAAGTAGCAACAAAAATAATGTTAGGGTTGGGGGTCACCACAACATAAAGAACTGTAATAAGGGGAAGCTTGAGAAACACTGCTATATTATAATAGATATGATATTAATTGTTATTTTAGGAGAAGAAATGCACCCGACGCTCCATGCATAAATTAGCATATGCGTAATGAGCTCATGAATATTATTGATATGTTTATGAATATGCTAACTTGCATGAAGGGAGAAAAACTGTGTTCATATTGTTATTTGAGAAAAGGAAATGCACCTGAAGCTTCATGCATAAATTAGCATATGCATAATGAGCTCATGAATATTATTTCCTCTTGTCCTTCTCTATAATAATACAGTAAATAATGTTATGTTATAATTTCAATCCGTTATAATGTCATATATGCTATAACATAATAAACTAGCTGTATCCGGCACACATTGCTGTGCTCTATTTAGGAGATGCGAGGAAGTCTGAGTATTTAAGGGTTGGAGTTGTTGTTAGTTATGGTGTTGTTGGGGTCATGGCTGTGTTGTTGTGGGTTGTTTTGGTGGGTGGGATGTTGGAGTCTTGTGGAGTTGTTGTTGTGTGGTGTTGCTGACGTTCTGCATAGCTTTTGGATATACAATGTTTTTTGTCTTTCCGTCTGCTGTGTTGATGTAGAGGTTGATGCGTATGTGGGTGGGGTACTTTGGAAGTGAGTGGACGTACTTGAAATCCCATTATCCATGGTGTGTCCTCCTCTAATCTGCAGTCGGATGGAGTGTGGGTCATGGGGGGCATTGTTTGCCAAGTTTGGTCTTTATCGGTCTTGGTTCTGGGACACAGTGGTCTGTGGGGAATGATGGGTTTTGAAGTACTACAAATCCCATTATGCATGAAGGTACTTCAAGTCCCATAATCCATGGTCCACCCTCCTCCAAACTGTAGTAGAATGTAGCGTGGGTCATAGGGGTTCTGTGTGCCAAGGTAGGTTACTGTAAATGCAGGCCATACACAATGTCCCATGAGCTGAGGCCTAGTCAGGAACAGCAAGTTAATGAAGCCTTACTGTCAATTCAGGCCATACACAATGTCCAATGAGCTGAGGGCTAGTCGGGAGAATCAAGTTAATGAAGCCTTACAGTCAATTCAGAGTGTAAACAGCATTCCAGTAAGTGAGGCCTAGTCAGGGAAATCAAGTTAATGAAGCCTTACTGTCAATTTTGGGCGTGGTCCTCCTCTGACAGTTTATTAGGGGTCGGAATGTTCATGTTGGCTGGCCAGTACAGGAGTTATGCAAATCTGCCCTTATTGGCAGCCAATCATGTTGTCAGAATGTAGAGACTGGGAGAGTCGTTGGCAGCCCCGAAGGATGCTGGGAAATGTAGTTTTTTTACTCGTTGTTTTGGGGGCCTTTTAGGTTTTGGGGGGGACAGTTTCTTTGCTACAAACCTACCTTGCTTGAGGCCTATTTCTGTTGGCAAGTTTGGTTCTCTGCGTTGTAAAGTTTCTCTGTTTGGGACGGTCGTTCCATGACGACTCTTCCTTTATATATATAGATATGATATTATTAATAATATATTTTATCCTTATAATAATATAGTAAATAATGTTCTGTTATAATTTCAATCCGTTATAATGTCATATATGCTATATTATAATAAATATGATATTAATGTTAATAATATATTTTATCATCATCTATTACAATGTCATTATCTATACTACTAGCTGTACCCAGAGATGCTGTTCTTTTTAGGGGGCATGGCTTGTCTTTTGGGTCAGCTTCGGCCTGTGTGGAAGGAAGGAATGGCATACAAATGGGTTGAGCAGTAGATGCAAGGTTGTGTTATGTGCATTTTGTGTTGTGTGTAGGTATTACTTTTTTGGTGAGTTAGTGGGTGTGTGGTGGCATTGTGGGTGGTAGTATGTTGTGGAATGCTTGTGTGGGTGGGGTATTTTGGGTGTTTGTGTGTGTTTGTAGAGTATCAGTGCAGTGTTGTGTTGTGGTTGGAGTATAGGTGGAGTTGGTTTTTGTTTGTGGTGGTGGTAGGTGTTGTGTGTGCAGGGTCCGGTAAGGTTGGGGGGATGGGTTGTGATAGGAAGTTGTGTTGTGTTGTGTGGGTAGGAATTGCTGGAGTATTGTGCCTGGGACGTGTGTGTATTTGGAGGTGTGTGTGGTGGTGAGTAGTGAGTGCAGTCCTGGGTTTTGTGTTGGGGAAGTTGTCAGGTATTTGTGGGGTGTATTTTGTGTGTGTTGTGGTGACATAGTTGTCTCGGTCTGGCTGTGTGCTGGTTGTGATGTGGAGGGGGTGTTGCTTTTGCCCGTGGTGTTTGTTGTGAAGTTTGGTTGGGGTGGGTTTTGTGTTGCAGGTGTTTTTTTTGGTGGGTTTTGCAAGTTTGTGTTATTCCGGCGGTATGTGTTTGTCAGTGGTGCCTGTGTCCCTGGAGCCCTATTTGTGTTAGTGTTATGTCCTCCTGGTAGTTGTTATGTCCTCCTGTGTTAGTTGGTTGTTACATCTCAGCTCGCTTCTCCTAAAATTCGAGGTGAGAAGACTGAAAGATGGAAAATGTTGTAGCCAATTATTTGGAGGAACATGATCACTTGGCATGATGTATCCTCAATGTGTCGTCATGTATAATAATCTACTTAATGACGAAGAATGCTCACGCCTGCTTTGCTCCTTTGGACGTCTTAAATTGTGTTGTTGTGTTTTCAATGTAGGTTTGCAAGCGAATGGACCTGGTCTGCCAGGGGATGTTGAATGGGGGATTTCGGAAATTGAGAAGGTACCTCCGTTTGTGCCAGAAGCGAGTGAAAGCTCAGCTCCCAAGGTATGTACTCAGCACAGCTGAAGGCCAGAAGTTACCCTTTACAAGAGGTTCTGCGTGTACAGAAATCGTGTCACCAAGGTGCCCTGCTCTTCCGTTTTTCTGTCCCGGGCTGTGCAAACTCTATCAGCCTGCCTGCAAATTCCACGGTTACTTTCAGCCTCTAGACCAGTGCTTCTCAACCTGGGGGTCGGGACCCCTGTGGGGGTCGTAAGGGGGTCTCAAAGGGGTCGCCAAAGGCCATCAGAGAACACAGTATTTTCTGTTGGTCATGGGAGTTATGTGTGCCAAGTTTGGTTCAATTCCATCATTGGCGGAGTTCAGAGTGCTCTTTGATTGTAGGTGAACTATAAATCCCCAAAACTACAACTCCCAAATGTCAAGGTCTGTTTTCCCACCAGTGTTCACATTTAGATATCTTGAGTATTTGTGCCAAGTTTGGTCCATTCCATCATTGTATGAGTCCACCATGCTCTCTGAATGTAGGTGAACTACAACTCCAAAATTCAAGGTCAATGCACATCAAGCCTTTCCAGTATTTTATGTTAACCATGGGAGTTCTGTGTGCCAAGTTTGGCCCAATGTCATCATTGGTGGAGTTCAGAATGCTCTTTGGTTGTAGCTGAACTACAGCTCCCATCAACTGCAACTCCCAAATGATAAAATCAGTACTCCCCATTCCCAAAGCCCACCAGTGTTCGAATTTGGGCGTGTCAGGTATTTGTGCCAAATTTGGTCCAGTGAATGAAAATATGTCCTGCACATGGCGATTCATAACAATCGCAACATGACAGTTCTGAAGTAGCAACGAAAATAATGTTATGGTTGTGGGTCACCACCACATGAGGAACTGTATGAAGGGGTCCCGGCATTAGGAAGGTTGAGAACTACTGCTCCAGGCCACAACTGCCTGGCTAGACTAGGTTCGTTCTGGAAAATCCCGTCACCTTGATCCCTGTTCCTTTCTTCAGCAGACGTGGATCAATGAAACCGCGGATACTGGTTCTGCAATAATCATCATTGTCGCCACCTTTATTTATACCCCTTCACCACCTTCCTGAAAGGACTCGGGTCGGCTCCCAGGAGCACTGCAAGTGCCGGACACAAAACAAACAATACATAGCATAGGGACTATACAATAAAATAAACAATACATCGCATATAGAGTATAACACCATACATGTCCAACAGCAAACATACATAACATTCATAAAACGCAGTGATGGCTTCGGATAACTCTGGCCGTCTTAAAATTAACGATCCACGTGCCCGAGTGGAGCCGCCACTCAGTTCTCACATCTAACCATTGAAATCTACCCAAGGTCAAAGGCCTGTCTGGAAAGCCGGGTTTTTAGACTAGACCTAAACGAAAAGCTTGGAGACGGGGGGCTAACCTAACCTCTCCAGGGAGGGGGGCATTTCATAGCTGGGGTGCTACCACCGAGGATTCCCTCTCTCTCTCTCTCTCTCTCTCAGTCAATCAATCAAAACTTTATTACGGTCACAGACCAGCCCAAAGCGGGCACAAGCGCCCCAAGAGGAGAAGGACCACTCCCCAGTATTTATTATTATTTACTCTTTCAGGATTTTACCCCGCTCTTCTCAACCCCCGAGGGAGGGGGGGGCTCAGAGCGGCTTACAGCACGGCACAATTCAATGCCCACATAGTAACAATATAACAACAATTAAAATCCTGTACATTAAAATGCATTAAAATACAATTACATTAGCACCATACACATTCACTCCAGATTAAAACAGTGTTCTGCCCATAAAAGCATTGGCCCTATTCGTCCACTTTCCATTAAAATCCCATCTAAAGTGCCGCCTTGTGCTGGTGTGCAAGCGCCTGGTCCCACAGCCAGGGTTTCACTTTTTTCCTGAATGCCAGGAGGGATGGGGTGGATCATGCATCGATAGGGAGTGCATTCCACAGGCGGGGGGCCACCGCCGAGAAGGCCCTCTCCCTCGCCCCCACCAGCCGCATTTGAGAAGTAGGCGGGAGCGAGAGCAGGGCCTCCCAGGGTGATCTTAGGTTGCGAGGGGGGACGTAGCGGCAGATGCGTTCGGGCAAGTAAGCTGGGCCAGAACCGTATAGAGCTTTAAAGGCCAAAACCAGCACTTTGAATTGAGCCCGGAAGTGGACAGGCAGCCAGTGGAGCTGACACCACAGGGGGGTGGTATGCTCCCTGTATGTCGCTCCCGTTAGCAGTCTGGCTGCCGCCCGCTGGACTAATTGCAATTTCCGAACTGTCTTCAAAGGCAGCCCCACGTAGAGTGCGTTGCAGTAGTCTATTCGGGATGTGACCAGAGCGTGGACGACCGTAGCCAGATCAGACTTCCCAAGGTACGGGGAAGTAAACAGTTATTTAAAATCAGACTAGAAATCAGTATAAAAATATATTTTAAGAGACAGGATATTGTTGCCTTACGGTGTCAATCATCACCCGTCTGATATTAAGGGCAGCAGCATAGGACTTAGCAACACTGTAAGTCACTGCAGTGTTAGAGTCCGGAAGCAGCAGGGTGGAGTAACATCTTTCACTGCGCCCCGGGTACTTCAAAAGCCATGGTCCAATGAGATTGGATCTGAGATCTCTGTAGAGCATGCATTGAAGAAGCACGTGCTCCCTTGTTTCCACATGACCAGACCCACAGGGGCATGGTCTCTGCTTGAATGAAGGGGGTCTTCCGATACCTCCCCTCCCAGACAGCCGACGGGAGGGCATGGCCTCTTGCCAGGGTAAAAGCCCTTCGGCGTTTGGGCACCTCCAGGTCTGTTGGGTATGCCACGGGGCCAGTGAGGTCTCTCTCTAGTGGCTTCCCTAGCAATGAAGGCTGGGGAAGAGGCTAGGTCGGATTGGCGCTCTCTGTCCAGGATCCGTTGCTTCATGAGACCCTTGGCTTGGTCCCATCTCATGCTTAGCCATTGTCCTTGGGAGAGACCTAGCGCTGCGACCTTTGCTGCTACTGTTTCACTCCATGTGGGCTGGAAGTCGTCTCTCATGATGAGGGGGGCCAGACCACATGGGGAGAAGCATAGGTGTAGCCAGTTGTGCCTCTCGGGTCGTTTAGCAAACTCCATAATTTTAGTTTTCTGAAAGTTGAGGTGCAACTGTTCTCCCTGGCAGTAATGTGTCAATGCTCTCAGGGCTCTTTTCAGTCCCACTTGAGTTCTGGAGAGAAGACGTACTTGGGACGGAGGTGTGACTGAGAAGAGGGCCTCCCTGGAAACCGCACTGTGCATCAAAATTCACAACAAAAACATCAAGAAACATCCCACCTCAGACCGGCAAAGATAAAACCTAGGTCATGTGCCACAGTGAGCAAATCTGGATCTGACCAGTGGTATTTATACAGGTCCTTCTCAAAAAATTGGCATATAGTGCCAAAGTTCATTGTTTTCCATAATGTAATGATAACAATTCAACTTTCATATATTGCACACCAACTGAGATATTTCAGGCCTTGTTTTGTTTTGTGCTGATGATTTTGGCATACAGCTCCTGAAAACCCAAAATACTGTCTCAAAAAAATTAGCATATTTGGTCGGATGGAATATGCTAATTTTTTGAGATATGTATGCCAAAATCATCAGTATTAAAACAAAAAAAGACCTGAAATATTTCAGTTGGTGTGCAATGAATTGAAAATATATGAAAGTTTAATTTTTATCATTACGTCATGGAAAATAATGAACTTTAGCACTATATGCCAATTTTTTGAGAAGGACCTGTATATGTGAGAACAAACATGTATAGACAATGGCATGTAGCCTCATAATAGGGTAGCAATGTCTGTTATATGTGCCTAAAGGTAAAGGTAAGGATTTCCCCTTGACATTAAGTCTAGTCATATCCAACTCGGGGGGGGTTGCACATCTCCATTTCTAAGCCGAAGAGCTGGCATTTCCCATAGACACTTCCTAGGCCATGTGGCCAGCATGACTGCATGGAGCGCTGTGAGCTTCCCACCTAGGCAGTGTCTATTGATCTACTCACATTTGCATGTTTTAAACTGCTAGATTGGCGGAAGCTGGGGCTAACAGCAGGAGTTCACCCCGCTCCCTGGATTCGAACCGCCAACCTTTCGGTCAGCAAGTTCAGCCCAGTGGTTTAACCCGCTGCACCACCAGGGGGCGTATGTGCCTATTGGCCATTATTAGACCACTTGTACGTTTTGGTATTTTTGTGTGATCACCAGCCGTCCCTCCCGGCAAACCGCATTTTCCAGCTCATGTTTTCGCCTAAGGGCTGAGAAACAATTTTTAGCATAAGAAAAGGAACTGAAGTCAAAAGCAAAAGTGCCAGAACCCTTAACATTTCACTTTGGTGCCCCCACTTTACTTAACCCAGGATAGCAAAACTAGCCAATGCCATGGGTACCTGAGTTCTTCATCTAAAGAACTGCTTATTTGTACCCCCCCCCCCCTGAGATAATGTTTAATTGGTGGTGCATGCATGCTTACCTTTGACAGCAGGTATTGGGACCTGAAGCGCATAACCTACTGTATCTCGAGGACGGGGGAGAGTGAGGTTGGGAAGGAATGCATGAACGGCTTCTGCTTTGTCTGTGCCTGGAAGTAATGGGGATGTACTCTGAGATGACACTGTAAGAAGGGGAAGGAGAGGCGGCTCCACCGTGCCCCCTGACACTCCGTCAGCCCAGGGCCCCTCTTGCTGTGTTGAAAAGGATTCTACAGAATTATTCATTTAAATAAGTAATCTTATTTTGTTTAAATAAATGTTTTGTATTATTTTAAAGATAATATCATGTAATAATATATAATATAGTATAGTGTTACATTGCATTATAATTTGAGATAATATAATATATTATAATGTCAATATATTGTATTATGTTATAGTATAATAATTGTAATGTAATAATAATAATAGTATGATTACGGTATGGTATGTGGGATATGCATTTGGTATTGGTGGTGTTGTATTGTAACACAGTATAATACTGCCAATGATAATGTGATACAATAATTATATCGTGATATTATAATTTGTATATTTGTATTACATGCAATATTGCTAACAATATTGCGATATGTTGTAATGTTAATTGTTGTTTTTTCAGTTTGTTGTAAGCCGCTCCGGCAATATTGTGATATGTATCCTGTAAGCCACTCTGGCAGTATTGTTGTTTGCTGTAAGTAAGCCGCTCTGAGCCCCCTTCGGGGTTGAGAAGGGCGGCATATAGAAATAGTAAATACATACATACATAAATAAATAAATAAGATGTAACGGATGAATAAGAGATCGGAAGTTGAGAAACAGGAGAGCACAGGGGGAAATGTTAAATAAGAAATAACTTTTTCCTCAAAAAAAAGAGGATGGATACCTAAGGAGAGCTTTTGGGGAAGGCAGGAGAAGGGGGGGGGAGACTACAGAGTTCTGGTATGCTTGCAACATATTCCTGAACTGATTCTGGGGGTTTCACTTGCAACCCACACGAAAAGGATGTGGATGTTGAAATTGTCACCTGATTCTTCATCCACGTCTGATAATCATCATCATCATGGTACTTTTTCTCATTACTTGGGTGCAATATTGAAGTTTCATTTTTGTACAGACAGCCCCCAAGATACGGGCAAGATGGGACCTGTGGGGTTGTTCTTAAATTAAATGAGTACATCAGAACAAGTACTTCCTGAAATGGAACTCCTGCCAATATATATATATATATATATATATATATATATATATATATATAACTTTTAGCTTTGGCTAGCACAGGCAAAGGTTAACACCCATGTGGCGTCCGCTTGGCTGTCTCTGCCCTACTCAGGAGATTTTGTCATCCTTTCTGTCCCTGTGATAATTAGATTTTGGGGGGGAAATGCCTTGTTGTGGAAACCAGGATTGGTGAGAAAGCTTCCGTGGAGGCACCTTTCCCCCTTGGATGATAACTCTGTCATTCGTGAGTGAATGTCCCTTCCGAGGGCCACGTTCCTCACACTTCCTGTTGTCTCACCCCCGTACTTAACTAAGAGTTGTTTGTAAATTGGAGGTTTGTAACTTGAGGACTGCCTGTATTGCAGTGTGTAAGGGAGTAAAAACGTAATGTTTACTGTTCGCCTTCTTTAAACCGTGGCAGGGCAGGCTATCCCACCGCTGCCACCAAATGTGGTAAAGAATCGAGACGCCGCTGACAGCTAGCGTCGACCTTTGCGGTGTAACAAGGATTTTCACTGTTTAAATGTCAAGAATTTTGCTGCCACCATTTATTTAGGCTTGACCGTTGACTTGTAAAGAGTGGAGAGGAGACTCGTCGTGTGAATGAAGTCACGGAGAGAGTTTTGAACCAGAACCTACACAGTTTTTTTTACACAAATGGGCACGAAGCTTAGGTGGCTTCAAAGAGGCTCCGAAGAGGTACACACTTCAAACACTTGGTTTCCAACACAAAGTAACTCTAACCTTGAGTTACTAAGCCCCTAGGCTTCCTATCCATATTTCCCAAGCTTGACTGCTTGTCTGTAACACTCAACACTTTGTAAACTCATTCCCTCAGGAATATTCAGCAACTCTCACTAGTTGCTGCCAGCTTCTCTCAGCTGCACTGCCAACCAACTGACTCTGGTCGCAGCTTCTGGCCAACTACTTATTACTGGGTTACTCTCAACCCTAACTAGGACTAAAACCTGTCCCACACACTTGGGTTTCCCTACACCCCACACAGAGCTGAACTGCACCCTTGCAGCTCTAACCGACAGCTTGCTGCTTCAGCAACTGCCAAATCCCAACTGTCATTTCAGACCGAACATTCTAAAGCTAGAGTGGCCTCTAGTTGCCATGGCAACAGCTTCTGCCCGAGGCTTGCTGTTGCTAACATTCTGTTGCAGTGGTTCTCAACCTGTGGGTCCCCAGATGTTTCGGCCTTCAACTCCCAGAAATCCTCACAGCTGGTAAACTGGCTGAGATTTCTGGGAGTTGGAGGCCAAAGCACCTGGGGACCCACAGGCTGAGAACCACTGTTCTATTGCCCACTCTCTGTAGCTTGCAAAGACTGTCCATTCTAAACACATAAACAAACATGTGATTAACATACAGCACATGTATTAACACATAAATAACCACCTCATCACACAGTGCAGTAACTTGAATTCGTTTTTCTGCTTCTGATCCAGTTCATTCTGAGATCAGATTCCCCATCTGCCAGAATTGAAATTGCTTCTCCAATAGTTAATAAAACTTTGTGCTTATATATTTTTTGATGCTTTCCGGTCTCAGAAGTGTCTGAAATGGCTGCCTTGGTGTCGATTTGTTTTTTAGACGGGCATCCAAAAGGGCATATCACCCGTTAGCTGGCCATGCAGATGTTCTTGAGGATGTAGGCACAGAACTCTCCCTGTTAAATACGACATTCATGAAGAATTACATTTGCTGCTTCTTTCCGGGGAAGGTAAGTAAGAGCGCGGCACTAAAGCCCCGCGGAGTCAAAGAAATGCTAAACTGCTTGGACTCCATGCTGCCTTGAGAACTCCCTGGCGGCATGTGTGACTTCCTCGCCCTCTTCACTCTTTGAAGGAAAGGCTTTCCCTGAGGCTGCGGTTTGTTTGTTTGTTTGTTTGTTATAGCAGATTGATTCCACCTGGTCGCCAAGGCTGCGATTGTACGGTATACAAAATATATCGCTGAGGACATTTCCAAAAGGCTGGTCAAGTGTGGCCATTTCCCTCGCTCTTGGGCGTGCTCTACTTGCAAAGCAAACACTCAATGCATCTAGGTCAGTGCTGTCCAACTTCTACGGGCCCAAGGGCCGGAATTCCGGTCACCGATCACCTGGGGGGCCGAAGGGTCTGCCTCCGCCCCCGGCTCCGCCCCTCCCCGGCTCCAATTTACTTACAATTGACCTTGAGTTGTGGAGTTGTAGTTCACCTCCATCCAGAGAGCACTGTGGACTCAAATAATGATGGATCTGGACCAAACTTGGCATGAGTACTCAATATACCCAAATGGGAACACTGGTGGATGTGGGGAGATGTTTCCTAAGACCTTGGAGTTATTTGAGTCCACACTCAGATTGGGACACACCAAAAAACCCCAAACACCTCAATGCCGTCACAGGGCTTGGTGGGGCCTCCTTTCCCAGAGGCGGGTGGAGGAGGCCCAAAGAGCTCCCTCCCTCCCTCCCTCCCTCCCTCCCTCCCTCCCTCCCTGAAGGGAAAACAAGCCGCGGGGGCAGGCGCAAAGGAAGCCACGTTGCACCCTGCACGCGGGGGAAGGCAGCACAAGGGGGAGGGGGCGCGGAGGAGGGGAAGGAAGCGTCGCCAAGGAAACTGCCGCTGAGGGACCCTTCCCTCCCGCTTTCACTCGAGCCAGGCCCTTACCCATACTGCGGGAGCCCCGCCACAGGGCTGAATCACCAACGCCGTCCCCGAAGAGCCCCACTGGAGCCGAGGCCAAGCTCAGGCCAGGCGCGGCGGCTCTCCCATCCGCGGGGCGGGAAGCGAGGGCCCTCCACAGGAAGAGGACGGAGCTAGGAGGGGCTTTCCCTGTCCCACTCCCCTCCTCCCTCGCTCTGAGGGAATGAATGGGGCTGGCCTGGAAGCAGCTGCGAGGGGAGGGAGGCGCGCGCGCCCAGGCAGGCTGCAAATCCCCAGGGACCCAAGATTTCAGCAGCTATCGCGAGACTACGCAGCAACAGACGGGATTTCGACCTCCCTCGAAATCCCGTCTGTGGCTGGCGTAGTCTCACTATGCTTGCCTAAACCCGGTAGTAGTT
Source organism: Anolis apletophallus (assembly GCA_030556195.1). NCBI lineage: Eukaryota > Metazoa > Chordata > Lepidosauria > Squamata > Anolidae > Anolis > Anolis apletophallus. The sequence goes on along the minus strand of JARBWK010000083.1, from coordinate 40,121 downwards.
ATTTTTTTAGATTATTATTATTTTTTATTTGTATTTTATTTTTAAAAAGTTAGGGGGGCGCAGGGAAGGGGCTGGGGGGCCGTGTTGGACAGCCCTGATCTAGGTCATTTTACAACACTTTCACGTAGTTTTGGTAAATAAACCGTAGAAAACCCAAGCTCCGAAGTGAAAGCTGTGCTTCTGTTTGATCTTCCTGGTACCAGTGTGTTTAACATTTTCCACTTGTTGTAGGTACTGGATGAAACCTATCGTATCTTGCAGCGTGTAAGTTCTACCCAAGTTCTACGGAGACCCTATAAAGAACTTGAGGAGCTAAATGACCTTTCAACAATGGCAAGGGAGTATTTTCGTGAGGAGATTGCTCCCACTCTAGAAAGGAAGATCCCAAGACGACCCCTCGCAGCCGCTCCAGGTACCTCTTCCAACTGCATCGAGGCATCTTCTATTATGCAACCAGTGGAAACTTTCTTGTGCTTTTCTTGTTTCCTCTGGTCTGTATTAGTATCTTATTCAAGACCTTCAGTCAAAAACAGACAGGTGTTTTAATGGAAACCTTTGAATGCATACAGGAATTCTGTGATGAGAGCCCTTACTCACACAAGGTGTTTCCTGTTCCTGTGCTGGCTTGCTTGCTTATCTATTGCTTACTAGCTTGGGGACCCGGCGGTGCCCGGGTCATTTGAGAAGTGCAGCAGGATGTAGAGTGGGTCATGGGGGGGGGGGGGTCCTGTGTGCCAAATTTGGTCTTGATCCATCAGTATTGGGAGTTACAGTGGTATCATGAAATTACTGAAGGTACTGGAAGTCCCATCATCTGTGGTCCAACCTCCCCAAATTGCAGTAGGATGTATATTGGGTCATGGGGCTCTGTGCGCCAAGTTTGATTTGTATTGGTGAATGGATGAGGGTTGTATTGTTTTTAGGAAGTGAGTGAAGGTACTTCAAGTCCCATCATCCATGGTCCATCTCACACAGAACTGCACCAGGATGTTGAGTGGGCCATGAGGGCTCTGTGTGCCAGGTTTGGTGTTGATCAGTGATTGGATTAGGTTTGCAGCAGTCTTGGAAAGTGAGGGGAGGTACTTGGAAAGTGAGGGGAGCGCTTGGAAGTACTACAAATCCCATAATCCATGGTCCATCTTTCCCAAACTGCACCAGGACGTAAAGGGCATCATGGGGGTTACGTGTGCCAAGTTTGATCCAGGTCCGGCTGAGGCCTAGTCAGGAGAATCAAGTTGAGGGAGCCTTACTGTCAATTCAGGCTGAGGCCTAGTTTGTAAAATCAGCTGAAGGAAGCCTTTTTGCAAAGAACTCTGCCTGGCACCTTTGAGATTTGGGATGTTGGAATGCTGGCCTATCCGTGGTCCATCGTCCCTCAAACTGCACCAAGGCGTAAAGTGGGTCTGGGGGGTTCTGTGTGCCAAGTTTGGTTTTGTTGTCTCATTGTTGGGGGCTGCAAAGTGTTTTGGACTGAAACTCCCAGCATGCCTGACTGGCTCAGGCCTTTTCCTTACCCCCCCTCTGGCACTTTAGAGTCTTGGAATGTTGTCGTTGGCTGGCCAATGGGAGTTGTGTATGCAAATAACCCCACAGTGGGAGCCAATCCCAAAGCTGCCACATTTCCTTCCGCCCTTCCGCCCTCCGGACACATACAAACATTCAGCTTTATTAAGGTATACAGATTGTGTGTTGCGAACGGCTGTCGGGTCAGCTTCAACCGCTGATGATCTCCTGGACGAGGGACCGCAAGCCACCCTGCCATCAGAAGCCCTGCTCGGTGCTTGCAGACTTGGGGCAGCGGTTCGTCTCCCCCTCACACCCGTCCTTTTCCTCATGTCCGACTGGCTTCCTTCCTCCAAGTATTACTGTCTTTCCGAAGCTTGGTTTTTTTAATCTTCAACTTCCAGAACTATACTAGAAATTGGAAACGCGGTGGCACGGAACACCCTAACGGTAACATGCAATTCTGTAGCTTTACGCATGAAGGCCTTGTTTATTTCCCTCATTTCACCAACTAGTCTTTTGGTTTCCTCGCTGCTGTTTCCATCCTGATCAACGGCTGAGCTCAGGGGTGGAAAATCCTGAACCATGACGTCATCATCAGCCCTTCACATTTACACATTTCACTTTCCTGGGTTTGATAAGAACATAAGAACATAAGAAGAGCCATGCTGAATCGGGCCTCAGCCCATCTAGTCCAGCATTCTGTGTCACACAGTGGCCCACCAGTTGTACGCGGGGATCTCGAGCAGGAGGGAGGGCAAAACCCTGACCTGCTCCCGACCCCCCACAACCAGTACCCAGGGAAATCCTGCCTACCTCAACCAACTCCGAGGTGGCACTTGACTGGCCTTTTCAGTAACTACCGATACACTTGGTATCCATGAATCTGTCTAATCCTGCCTTGAAGTTGTTCAGGCGGACAGCTGTCACAACCTCCTCTGGAAGTGAGTTCCATAACCCAATGACCCACATTTGATCCTTCCCATGTTTGGTGAATCTGTTTTCTCTGGGAATCTCTAGAGCAGGGGTGCTCATTAGGTAGCTCGCGACCCACTGGTAGATCGCGTAGGGCGTCCCGGTAGATCTTGGGCAGGGCGGGAGGACAGTGTGTGTGAATTGCAAAATAGGACGTGCTGAAGGGCCCTGGGTGACCTGGGGTCCTTTCCACACAGTTGAATAAAGCCCCATGCCATCTGCTTTGAATCGGATTGCATGGCAGTGTGGACTCAGAAAACCCAGCTCAAAGCAGACATTGTGTTGTATGTCTCACATTTGTGTGGTGGGGAGGGGGATCATTTTGACTATAAGTAGCGCGCAGGCGGGGAAAGTGTGGGCAGCCCTGGCCTAGGTCATGCAGCGCATGGTAGTCAGCGCAGCTTACAAGCTAAACAGACAGAGCAGTGCTTCTCAACCTTCCCGATGCCACGACCCCTTAATGCAGATCCTCATGTGGTGGTGACCCCCAACCATGACATCATTTCCCTTGCTACTTCATAACTGTCATTTTGCTACTGTTATGAATCACCATGTAAAATGTATTTTCATTCACCGGACCACCTTTGGCACAAATACCCGATACGCCCAAGTTTGAATACTGGTGGGGTTGTGAAGGGTGATTTTGTCATCTGGGAGGTGTAGTTGCTGGGATGTATAGTTCACCTACAATCAAAGAGCATTCTGAACTCCAACGATGGAGTTGAACCAAACTTGGCACACACAACTCCCATGACCAACAGAAAATACTGGAAGGGTTTGGTGGACATTGACCTTGAGTTTGGGAGTTGGAGTTCACCTACGTACATCCAGAGAGCACTGTGGGCGCAAATAATGATAGATCTGGATCAAACTTGGCACAAATACTCAATATACCCAAATGTGAACATAGGTGGAGTTTGGGGAAAATAGACCTTGATATTTGGGAATTGTAGTTGCTGGGATTTATAGTTCACATATAACCAAAGAGCTTTCTGAACTCCACCAACAATGGAATTGAACCAAACTTCCCATACAGAACCCCCATGGCCAATAGAAAATAATGTATTTTCTGATGGTCTTTAGCGACCCCTCTGACACCCCTCGCGACCCCCATAGGGGTCCCGACCCCCAGGTTGAGAAACACTGAGATAGAGTAATAAAATGTATGTACAGTATGTATTTACCCTATTTACCCTCCGCCTTTCTCTACCCCGAGGGGGACTCAAGACGGCTTACACATGCAATTCCAGTAAAATTAAACTTAAATTAATACATATTAAGCATTTACAATGTTTGAAAACATTGCAGTCTTTGTAAAGTCACGCCACCCAGACTCGTAGTCCAAAGACGTTCCGCAGCCATTGCACACATTCCAAGCCCGTTATTACGCTGCACGATTCCCCGAAAGCCTGATCCCACAGCCATTTATTTTACTTTCCTCCTGAAGGCTCGGGGGGAGGGAGGGGGGGAGGGAGGGGGCTGATCTAACGTTGCTGAGGAGGGAGCTGGCCAAGGCCAAGGGCCCACCTCCAAGAAGGCTCTGTCGCTCTCGTCCCCACCAGTGACACTTGTGAGGAAGGTGGGACCGAGAGCAGGGCCACCCCAGGTGATCTTGATCCACGAGGCGGTTCATAGGGGGAGATGCGCTAAAACAGGTGGGACACAACCTCCCTTCTCTATATATAATAAAGCAGAAGGTTTGTTGGTATGTGGGTCTGTGGGTATGTATGTGGCAGCGTTTCGATTGGCTGCCACTTTCACAGGCCACAGCGACCAGCGCGGGTGATGGACCTGCACCAAACTTGGGACACATAATCCCCCTGACCCCCCTTACGTCCTGGTACGGTTTGGGGGACATACACCACGGATTATGGGATTTGTCGTACATTCCAACACTTTGGTTCCCACAGACGACTGTGGCCACCTCAAAGGGCCAATACAGACCACACTTGCCACACACATCCCCCATTACCCACTCTACGTCCTGATGCAGTTCGGAGGAGGGCGGACCATGGATGATGGGACTTCAAGTACCTCTACTCACTTTCTAAGTCCGCTGAGACCCTCATGCAATTACTGAACGAGAACACACTTGGCACACATAACCCCGATTACTCCCTTTACGTCCTGGTGAGGTTTTTTGGGGGGGAACTGCCAATGGACGATGGGATTTGTAGTACTCTCTACTACCACAGACCACTGCGGCACCCAACAAACACCTATGAAAACCACACTTGGCACACAGAACCCCAGTGACCCACTCTACATACTACTACAGTTTACAGTAGAGCAGACCATGGATGATGGGACTTGAAGTACCTTCCCTCAGTTTCCAAAACTGCTGCAAACCTAATCCAATGACTGATCAACACCAAACTTGGCACACAGAGCCTCCATGACCCACTCTACATCCTGCCCCAGTTTGGAGGACAGCAGACCATGGATGATGGGACTTGCAGTACCTTCCCTCACTTTCCAAGACTGCTGCAAACCTAATCCAATCACTCATCAACACCAAACCTGGCACACAGAGCCCCCATGACCCACTCTACATCCTGGTGCAGTTTTGTGTGAAACGGACCACAGATGATGGGACTTGAAGTACCTTCACTCACTTCCTACAAACAATACAACCCTCATCCATTCACCAATACAGACCAAACTTGGCACACAGAGCCCCCATGACCCACTCTACATCCTACTGCAATTTGGGGGAGGGTGGACCACAGATGATGGGACTTCCAGTACCTTCAGTACTTTCATGATACCACTACAACTCCCAAGAATGATGGATCAAGACCAAACTTGGCACACAGAGCCCCAATGACCCACTCTACATCCTCCTACAGTTGGGAGGAGGACAGACCATGGATGATGGGACTTCCAATACCTTCCCTCACTTTCCAACACTGCTGTAAACCTAATCCAATGACTGATCAACACCAAGTCTGGCACACAGAGCCCTCCTGACCCGCTCTACATCCTGGTGCAGTTTTGTGTGAGACAGACCACGGATGATGGGACTTGCAGTACCTTCACTCACTACCTCCAAACAATGCAACCCTCATCCATTCACCAATACAGACCACACTTGCCACACACAGCCCCCATGACCCACTCTACATGCTGCTGCAGGTTGGGGGAGGGTGGACCACGGATGATGGGACTTGCAGTACCTTCAGTAATTTCATGGTACCACTGCAACTCCCAATACTGCTGGATCAAGACCAAACTTGGCACACAGAGCCCCCATGACCCGCTCTACATCCTGCTGCACTTCTCAAATGACCCGGGCAACGCCGGGTCCCCAAGCTAGTAAGTTATAAATCAGCATACTGCTTGAAACCAGCTTTGGATTCCAGGCGTTTCTTGCTCCGTGTAGGGTAAAAGTCTTCACTGTTGAATTGTGAGTATCACTCTGATTGCATAGGACATGAATACTTTTTATCCTGTGTCTATGCAATCTCTGCCGTCCTCTTTCTTGGGGATTGGAAACTCTTGAGAGCATTTCCAGTTTGTTTTCCATATTTGTTGACAGCTTTTAGCGACAGTTGGAGCGAGAGGAGATTCTTTTTCTGCTCTATTGCCATCTCAGGACGTATTTCTCCCAAGCATTTTGAATAAAGCTACCACGTTCTCTTGAAAATTGAATGTTCACCTTCAAATAGTTCTTCCTTGAATGAATGCCATCTCCGTCTGTTATGTAGTTCTTCAGTGTGTTGCTTCCATTGCCTTTTTATTTATACTTGGTCATATAACGCGGCCCTCTGCTGGTCATTTAGAACAGTGTTTCCCAACCTATTTTGAGCCACGGCACACATTTTACATTTGCAAAACCCTGGGGCACACCACCAACCAAAATGACACAAAATGACACTCTGACACAGTCATACATATAGTTAATATGTTTTAAAATGTATTTGTACACTCAGTGTGAAACCTGGGCCTGTTTCGATGAACTCAACGTAGATATCCTGGCAGGAATGACAGAAACAATAAACACAATGAGTCAAAGGACTGCAATATAAAAATCTATTCCATACACATATATTATAAACAACACTAGGAAATGTACATCTCAAATTCCACACAGATCTTGCCAATGCATATAATTCGCATCAGGAAGGCGCAAATACAAGTCGGATACACATCCGAAAATCTCTAACTGAATCAGTTGATATAAACTCACTCCTCCCAAAATATAAGGCAGTCAGAATATAGAAATAATGTCACCAGTGTTGTAAAGTCCAAACAGTGGTTGATAACAGGACATAGGAGACTGTTGTATACTCCCCAATAGTTCGATTCACAAATTGGCCTTCCTGATGCGAATTATATGCATTGGCAAGATCTGTGTGGAATTTGAGATGTACATTTCCTAGTGTTGTTTACAATATATGTGTATGGAATAGATTTTTATATTGCAGTCCTTTGACTCATTGTGTTTATTGTACTTGTGAACCCATTACTTTGTGACCTAGAGAGCAATGACAGAAAGACACAAACTTCCCACACAGAACTCCCATAACCAAGAGAAAATACTGTAAGAGTTTGGTGGGCATTGACCTTGGGTTTTGGAGTTGTAGTTCACCTATGTCCAGAGAGCACTGTGGACTCAAACAATGTTGGATCAGGACCAAACTTGGCATGAATACTCAATAGGCCCAAATATGAACGCAGATGGCGTTCAGGGGAAATAGACCTTGACATTTGGGAGTTGTAGTTGATGGGATTTATAGTTCCCATATAATCAAAGAGCATTCTGAACCCCACCAATGATAGAACTGGGACAGACTTCCCACACAGAACCCCCAGGAGGCAAGAGGGGGTCTCTACTTGGGGAAAGGGAGGCGGGCCTTGCCAATGCACGGAGAGGGAGAAGTAGACAACGGGTGGGGAGGGGGGTGGTTGTAGTTTTGTGCCTTTAAAGAGGTAGGTTTCTTAGGGTTTTTATACTTCAACACACTCGATTTCTCCCCCCCTCCTTCCTGGAGGTTCCAATTTCCCACGGCACACCTGATGATCGCTCACGGCACACTAGTGTGCCCCGGCACAGTGGTTGAGAAACACTGATTTAGAATCCCCACTCTTGGTTTAAATTTTCCTTTAATTTCTCAGCTGTAGAAGAGGTCTCTTTATCTACCTTTTACTGACTAAATAAAACAGTGAATTATCTATTCTGGAAGCTTCCAGAAAAAATGCAGTCAATCTTTAAAATTGAGTTACAGGTGGTGTTTGGAAAATTAGTTTTGAAAATTAATTTAATTTGATCATTTAATAGTTAATTTAACTTGATAATATTGAACCTTAGTAATGGTAAAATTATTTCAATACCACAAACACTAATAATTGAAATATTTAGTGTATTTTGTTTGTTTATTTATTTATTTATTAAATTCGACTTGCTATACCGCTCTCTCTGGTGCCCAGAGCGGTTTACAGGAAGAGAGTAAGCAAAACACATAAAATACATTAAAAATACAATTAAAATACATTAAATTGAAGCTGTTTAGGGCTTCAGGGAGTTGGAGGCACAAAGATGGCCGCGGTGAGCAGCAGCAGAAATGCTGAGCTCCGCCAGGTCTTTGAAGAATCCACCAATGCAGCAACCTCACCTGCCTGGTTGGCTATCCCTGACAGAGAAGATGCCCCCCGGAATACCAGGGGTAACACCTGGTCCCCAAGAGAACTGTTGGCGGGCCTGCTGCCTCCATTAGAAGCCCTTCAGATGGAGGCAGAGGCTGCCCTGGAGGTCGGCCTGGAATCGGCCATTGCGGCCAGGATCCGGGCGAGTTCGGGAGCCGCTGAGACGCTGAGGAGGCCTATCCGCAGGACCCCTTTGCCATGGTCTCCGGTCCCCTGGCCGGGCCTGGGGGCAGACACCAGACTAGGAGAACTGGGAGAGCTGGCATCGGGGGCCCCCGCCCCCCTGCTCGCCATACAGTGGGAGGCTGCCATCCCTCCCCCTCGCAGAGGAACGGATGGAACCCAGGACGATCCGTGGGGCTTGCGAGGCGCCATCGGGGAACTCACCTCCTCCCTCCTTACCTTTCGCCAGCTGGTCGAACGGCTGGCCATCCAACTGGGGGAAGCCTGGGGCCTGGATCCGGGGCCGCTTCCCCGGCCTTCCTGCGGCGGCGAGGAGGGCCTACGCAGCCCTGACGCCCCCCTCGGAGACCCGGAAGCAGAAGACAGCAGCGGGCGCCTGACCGGGCCTACCACGCTGCGGAGGCCGCGACCGGGCACCCACGAGCCCCGACAGAGGAGAGGTGAGGAGAGAGGAGAGAGCAGAGAGAGAGAGGGGGCGAGCGAGCCAACTACAGGCCCCTGGAGTGGATTCCCCCCAAGCGACTCAGCTGCTTTGCAGCCGGCCGGCCCACTGGAGGATCGGCAGGAGGAGGATCTAGCAGGGCCGGGTGAAGGACCCCCTGGTGGGAGCCCACTTAGCGAGGACAATGAGGAGCCAGCGGGAGCAGCGACCCTTCCATGGTGGAGCCCATGGAGGGCCCTGGGTGCCCGGTTCCCTTCATCTTTAGCAGAAAGGGTGTCGGTGGCAAGTTCCAACATGGCGCCGAGCCTGCCTGGCTCGGCGTCCTTAGCCCCACCCCTTCTGCCTACATCATCGGCCGTAGCTCCACCCATTGCTGAATCAGAGCTGCCGGGGCTTCCTGGATTGACACCAAGGGCTCTGAATATCTCCCAGGTCCTGGCGAAGGCCCCCGGGGGGCGACCTGGACGCCGTGCCTGTCGGCTCCCTGCTGATCTGCCGGCCTTGATCATCTCCCAGCACTCCACGCTGCCGGGTAGCAGCCAAAAGAAGCCAAGAAAAAACCGACTGGGCCAGGCGAGACGGAGACGGCTGAGAGAGAGACGCGGACGAGCCGGTAGTCGGCCACAACAGCCATCTCTGCCTGCGTCCACTCAGCTCAGTGTCCCTGTGGCCAATAGCAGCCCAGACCATGAGGAATCCATCAATGCTGGAGGTCTTGCCCCTGACCCGGGGCCCCAACAGCTGGCCTTCCCCCCGCTTCCATCTACGGCCCGGGCTAGTGCTGAGCCGGCACTGAACTCGTTAGCCACCCAAGGTTCAGATCGACGCTCTCAGAAAAGAGGGAGGGTCGGTAAGACCCAAAGGAGACCTTTCCGATCGCGGACCTTCTGGGGGGGCGGCTACAGCCGGAAGGAGAGCCACCTAGATCGGACTTGTGAATTGGCCCCGGCTGGCCAGACTATAAACACATCAAAGGGTCAGAGGGGCCACCCTAGCAACCAATCGGACAAGTTGCCCATAGGGCCCCACCAAGGACAAGGACATGGGTGTTCGACTGGCGAACGGGTTGTGGTCTCCCTTCCTGGGAATGGGGGGCCCGAGATCAGGGGGTTGCCGGCTGAACCGGCGACGAATGACCGAGACTCCTTGCAGGCCTCCCCTTTTCATGGGGTGTGCCGGAAACTGAACCCCCGGCCAATTTCTGTCAATCAGGTGTGCTGAGTATCCCAGGACGGCCCACTGGAGGATCGGCAGGAGGAGGATCTCGGGACGGGGTGAGTACGGTAGGCGCAGGCCGAATGCTAATGTTACTGCGAGAACCGGACCGAGTCAAAGACGGACTCGTCCCGGTTCTGACCTGCGTCCTATCCCCAGACACGCTGTTGATAGATCTCCAGCTTTCCCCCCTTCCACTCTGGTGCTGGTTAACGCACGTTCCGTTCGGAACAAAACTGCTATTGTCAGGGAATTTTGTGAAGATCTTAAAGCGGACTTGTTTTGTATCACCGAGACTTGGCTTCAGGAGAGCGATTCCACCTGCCTCCATGAAGTGGTCCCCCCTGATTACGTTGCCACGCACCAGAATAGGAATGAGGGACGGGGGGGGGGGGGTGGTGGCAATACTCTCCCGTGATGGATTACACCTTAGAGCGATCCCTGCGCTCGTCACCTCGGGATTGGAGAGTGTTGGCCTGGTGTGGGAGTCCCCGGAGAGCCTGGCGATCCTGCTGGTGTACCGTGCGCCTAGCACACCGGCGGAGAGCTTGGCGCGGCTGCTAGAGACTGTGTCGGAGTGGGCATTGGGGTTTCCCAGGCTTATTGTTCTGGGTGACTTCAATGTCCACGCCGACGCAGCCTCTGTCCCATCTGCAGCCGCGGACCTAATCTCGACCATGGCGACATTGGGCCTCTCCTTGTGTAACTCGGGACCCACACACTCGGCCGGACACACCCTCGATTTGGTGTTCAGCGCAGGGGTTCAAGTGGACCTAGCCTCTGTAATAGAGGTACCATGGTCGGACCACTGTGCTCTAAGTATCCGGGTTGAGCAACCGCCTCCCCCATGCAAGGGCGCCGAACAGATTTTTGTTCGCCCAAGGAGACTTATGGAACCCGAAAGGTTCCTGAATGCTCTGAGGGACCTGGAGTCTATCAGCGTCTCAGTCGATGAGCTAGTCCAGACCTGGAACTCCTCACTGGCAAGAGCTCTCGACGAGATTGCTCCCAGGCGCCCTCTCCGACCCCGCAATCATCAGTCCCCCTGGTATACAGGGGACCTTAGGATCATGAAGCGGGAAAGGAGACGGCTAGAGCGCAGTGGCGGAAACTCCGTGACGGAGCCTCAATATCAGCTTATAAGCTATTTAAAGAGACTTATGAGCATGCGGTCAAGGCAGCCAAAAATGAATACTTCTCTGCCTTGATAGCGTCTGCAAGCTCACGCCCGGCTCAACTGTTTAAGGTAATTCGATCTTTGACGACGGTCCCTACCGTCCCAAAAAATAGTGATCAGGCCCTCACTGCCGGTGCTTTTCAGAGCTTTTTCACAAACAAGATACTGAGCCTCCGCCGGGACCTTCCGGCCACAGTTGATACAGTAAGAGAGCTAGAGACTCCGTGGCCCTCCGCCGGGCCCACCCTCGACTGGTTTCGGCCACTGGACGCAGATGCTGTTGATAAGATAGTGACTGCAGCCCGCCCTACCACCTGCTCCCTCGACCCGTGCCCCTCCTGGCTTGTTAGATCTTGCCTGGAGGGGTTACGTGGGCCTCTGTTGAATATCATTAACAGCTCCCTTGAGCAAGGAGTCTTTCCAGAGTGCTTAAAAGAGTGGTAGCTCCATTACTGAAGAAACCATCATTGGACCCTGCGGTTCCCTCCAACTACCGCCCAGTGTTGAACCTTTCGTACCTGGGCAAGGTGGTTGAGAGGGCAGTAATGGAGCAGCTGCAGTCCTTCTTAGATGATACAACATGGTTAGACCCCTTCCAGTCCGGCTTCCGTTCGGGGCATGGGACGGAGACGGTCCTGGTCTCCATCACAGACCAACCACGCTGCCAGCTCAACCAAGGCGGGTCTGCGCTGCTCGTGTTATTGGACCTCACGGCAGCGTTTGACACAGTCGACCACAATCTTTTGATCCACCGCCTGGCCATGGCTGGAGTGAGGGGGACTGCCCTTAAATGGCTGACCTCCTTCCTCCGCCAGCGGTCTCAGCGTGTGAGGAGGGGCGGGGTGGTCTCCGAGGGCTCCCCATTAGTGTGTGGAGTTCCTCAGGGGGCCATCCTCTCCCCTCTGTTATTTAACATCTACATGCAGCCGCTTGCACAGCTGGTGCGGAGTTATGGGCTGGTCTGTCACCAGTACGCTGATGACACCCAGCTCATTCTGAGGATGGAGGGCAGGCCGGAGTCCGTCCCCGATAATTTCCAACATTGCCTCGAGGCCGTCACTGGATGGCTGCGAGCCAGTAGGTTGAGGGTGAATCCGGCGAAGACAAAGATCTTGTGGCTGGGCCGCCCGGGCGGGGTGGGTGACCGGCTTCCGACCCTGGACGGTGCGGCGCTGCACCCAGCGCCGTCAGTGAAGAGCCTGGGTGTCCATCTGGACTCCCAGCTGACCATGGAGGCCCAGGTCTCCATGGCTAGCAAAACTGCTTTTTCCACCTCCGCCAGGCAAGGAGGCTGGCCCCCTACCTCTCCCGGAGCGACCTAGCCACGGTGATCCAAGCCACGGTCATCTCGAGGCTAGATTACTGTAACGCGCTTTACGTTGGCCTCCCTATGTCGTCGATCCGGAAGCTCAAACTGGTGCAGAACACTGCCGCCCGGCTCCTGTCTGGGGCTCCAGCAGGTTGCCGTATAACACCAATCTTGCAGGATCTGCACTGGCTGCCTATTGAGCACCGGGTCGCCTTCAAAGTGCTGGTTCTTACCTTCAAGGCCATTCACGGCCTGGGGCCAGCGTACCTGAGGGACCGTCTCACCCCATATTGCCCAGCGAGATCACTACGGTCCGAGGAGGCCAACCTCCTAGTAATACCATCTGTAAGGTTGGCCCATTTAACATCTCGCTGGAGGGCGTTCTCCGTGATAGCCCCTACGCTATGGAACGCCCTCCCGGCCGAAGCCAGAGCCCTGAGGGACCTACTCCCGTTTAGACGGGCCTGCATAACTTATTTGTTTAGGCAGGCCTTCGGTGAGTAGGCCCGTGTGTATATTCACTCGGCTGTTATATCTGCTGCTGCTCTATTGTTTTAACTGTTATTGCATTGTTTTAATTGTGTTTTTAAGTGTTTTATGTTTTAACCTCTGGCGCTGTGCCACTGGCTCTTGTGAGCCGCCGCGAGCCCCCGGGAGTCGGCGGTTGAGAAGCCCCAATAAATAAATAAATAAATAAATAAATAATAAAACAATTTAAAACCCCCAATAAAATATATAATAGCAGGCCGAACTGAAACACAGTGGCATGCTAAGAACAGGACCATAGATACAATATAGCGGCTAATTGGCTAGGGGCCAAATGCCTTTCTAAAGAGCCATGTTTTTAGCGCTCTACGGAACGGCAGAAGGGCCCGCATGGCCCGGATCTCCTCAGGGAGGCCGTTCCACAGAATTGGAGCGGCTGCAGAAAACGCCCTCCGACGTGTGGTGACCAGTCTGCAGACCCCGATGCTGGGCACCTCCAATAGGTTGAGCCCCTCTGAGCGCAGTGATCTCCCGGGCACATAAGGGGTAAGTCGCTCCCTCAGGTACACTGGCCCCAAACCAGACAAGGCCTTAAAAGTTAGATGACCCGGAATTCGATTGGGAGCCAGTGCAGCTCGCGCAAGACTGGGGTCACCTGATCAGATCTTGAGGCTGCTGAGAGCAGGCGGGCTGCAGCGTTCTGCACCAGCTTAAGTTTCCGGATCACCGACAAGGGTAGGCCAATGTAAAGCGCATTACAGTAGTCGAGCCTCGAGATGACCATGGCTTGGATCACCATGGCCAGGTCGCGATGGGAGGGGTAAGGAGCCAGGCGTTTTGCCAGACGCAGATGAAAGAAAGCTGTCCTGCAGGCGCAGCCATTCTGCGCCTCCATGGACAGCTGGGCGTCCAGCCGGACCCCCAGACTTTTGACATGGTTGTGGGCAAAGGGCCGCACCATCGAACGTCGGCAGCTGGGTCTCTACCCCCTCCGGGCGGCCCAGCCCCAAGGTCTCCGTCTTTGCCGGGTTCACCTTCAACTTACTGGCTCGCAGCCATCCAGTAACGGCTTCTAGGCAAAGATTTATTTATTTATTTATTTATGGCATTTTACCCCGCTCTTCTCAACCCCCGAGGGGGGACTCAGAGCGGAAATTATCGGGTACGGAGGCCCCCCCGGGGTCCATCCTCAGAATGAGCTGGGTATCATCAGCGTACTGGTGGCACTCCAGCCCAAAACTCCGCACCAGTTGGGCGAGTGGTCGCATATAGATGTTAAATAACAGCGGGGAGAGAATGGCCCCCTGGGGGACCCCGCAGTGTAAGGGGGAGCGCTCGGAGACCACCCCTCCCCACTTCACTCGCTGCAGGCGGTTTTGGAGGAAGGAGGACAGCCAGTTGAGGGCTGTCCCCCTCACCCCCGCCACCGCCAGGCGGTGTGTCAAAAGTTGGTAATTGACAGTATCAAACGCTGCCGTGAGGTCCAATAACATGAGCAGCGCCGATCCGCCTCGGTCCAAGTGGCGGCGGAGTAGGTCTGTGATGGAGACCAGGACGGTCTCCGTCCCATGGCCCGTACGGAAGCCGGACTGGAAGGGGTCAAGCCAGGTTGCATCATCCAAGAATGTCTGCAGCTGCTCCATTGCTGCCCTCTCAATTACCCTGCGAAAGATCGGACACCGGGCGGTAATTGGAGGGAGCCGCGGGGTCTAGCCCGGGCTTCTTCAGCAATGGACTGACCACCGCCTCTTTTAGCTCCTCTGGAAAGGCTCCTTGCTCAAGGGAGCAGTTGACTATCTTCAACAGAGGGCCTCGTAACCCCTCCTCGCAAGCTCGAATCAGCGTGGAGGGGCACGGGTCGAGGGAGCAGGTGGTCGGTCTAAGGGCTGCGACAATCTTGTCAACATCCTCTGCGTCCAGTGGTCGGAACCGGTCGAAGGTGGATCTGGCGGAGGGCCACGGAGTCTCCAGCTCCTGAACTGTATCAATCGTGGTAGGGTGGTCCCGGCGGAGCAACGCAATCTTGTCTGCAAAGTGATTCTGAAAAGCCTCGGCAGAGAGGGCCCGATTGTCATTATTTGGGATGGTAGGGACCATCGTCAGTTGCCGAATTATCCTGAACAATTGTGCCGGGCGTGAATCTGCAGACGCTATCGAGGAGGCATAATAGACTTTTTTCGCCTCCTTGACAGCATGCTCATAAGCCTCCATAAAGAGCTTATGAGCTGATTTCGAAGGCCCGTCACGGAGCTTCCTCCACATGCGCTCTAGCCGTCTCTTCTCTCGCTTCAAGGATCTAAGATCCTCCGTGTACCACGGAGAACAACATTTGCGGGGTTTGAGGGGGCGTTTAGGGGCGATCTCGTCGAGAGCAGCGGACAGCTTGTGGTTCCAGGTGGTAACCAGCTCACCGAGCGAGTCGCTGGCAGGCTCCAAATCCCTCAAGGCATTCAGGAACCTAGTTGGTTCCATATGTCCCTTCGGGCGAACACAAATTGGTTCGGCACCTTTGCCGGGGGGGGGGGGTGCGGCTGCTCAACCCGGACTCTCGGAGCACAGTGGTCCGACCATGGCACCTCTATTACAGAGGTGACGGACACTTGGAGACCTGCATAGAAGATCAGGTCGAGGGTGTGACCGGCCCGATGTGTGGGGCCTGACTTACAAAGAGAGAGGCCCAGTGCCGCCATGGTGGACACAAGGTCTCCTGCTGCCGATGGTGAGGAGGCTGTGTCGGCGTGGACGTTGAAGTCCCCCAGCACCACAAGTCTAGGGAACCTCAATGCCCACTCCGCCACAGTCTCGAGCAGCAGGGACAGGCTTCTCGCTGGTGCGCTAGGTGTACGGTACACCAGCAAGAAGGCTGTACTCTCCGGGGCTCCCCACATCAGGCCGACACTTTCGATCCCATCTGACTCCAAGGCAGGGACCGCTCTGAGGTGTAATAGGTCACGGGCAAGGGTCGCCACACCCCCCACGGCTCCCGTTCCTATTCTGGTGAGTAAGCGCGTAGCCGGAAGGTGTTAATTCCTGAAGACAGGTGACGTCGCTGTCTTGCAGCCACGTCTCCGTGATGCAGCAGATATCGGCCCGGTGGTCTTCGATGAGGTCACGAATCGTTGCAGTTTTGTTCCTGACTGAGCGCGCATTTACTAACCCCAGGGAGGAGGGGGAGGAAATTGGAGGCCTGTCATCAGTGTACTACTTCGGGATAGGCCGCAGGTCGGAGGCATCCCGAGTCTTGTGTCGACTCAGGGTGCCTCTCGTCCTCGGCCTGCGCCTAATGCGACCATTCCCCTTCCCAGAGATCACTGCAACAGGGGCCCCAGAGATGGAAGGGCTCAGCAGCCGGGGGCCAGCGGGGGCTCAGTTTCCGACAAACCCCGTAAAGTTGTTAAGCTATTGTTAATGGACTCATCAGTCAAGGTATTAGCGCTGAGCCAGAGAATAACTTGGTCGCTGTTGACCTTAAGTGAGAAACACTTTTTCAACGCAAGGAATAACAATTTTTTTCCCTTTAAAAAAGTTGATTTCCGCTTCCATGGAGTTTCTCCCCACATCGACTGCAGAGGTGACCTGTGCTTGTGGCCTAGGATGAGTGCAAGGGCGGCATGTCTAGGGACGGACAGGTTGGGGAAGGCATGACATCACACATCTGCAATTACGGCATTCCCTCACTTACTGCTGGGGTGAGGTTCCAGGACATCCCGCAATAAGTGAAAAACCGCGATGTAGGGACACTCTATTTATTTTAGTATCTATACATTATTTTGGTAGTTATACACTATTTTAGGTCTTTATAAACTTAAAGTGAAGGAAAGGAAGGAAATGCCCTTCAACGCTGGAGGGAGGGAGCACTGAGGAGGGAAAGCGCCTTGTATAGCGGCGGCAGCAAAACCCCACAAACCAGCAAAAACACCATGCGATATATTTTAAATTAATATTTTTTGAAATCCGTGAAACAGCGAGTCCACGATAAGCGAACCGCGAAGTAGTGAGGGAGCACTGTGCGGCCATAGGAGTTCTCCGACTCGGCTGCACTTCTGCATTCTTTTCATCTCCCAACAAAGCATGAATGTCACTGGCTCTTCAAGTGCCTTGCTTATTCAATGTGAATAAGGACGCACGAGAAGAAGAAGTCGATCGCTCCGAAGCTCAACCATTGAGTCCAGAAGGAGAATTCTTCATGTGAAATCCTTGGGAGTTTCTAAACATATGCAGAACGTTTTTCTGTACAGCTGGCTCACCGGAGCCTTTCTACCTCCTCACTCCCTGTTTATTCATTCATTCATTCATTCATTTATTCATTTATTTACAGTATTTATATTGCGTCCTCCTCACCCCGCTGGGGACTCTGGGCACATTACAATGTACATATACATGCCAAACATTCAATGCCATAGACCAGGGGTGCTCAGGAAGTCGATCGCGATCGACTGGTCGATCCTGGGACCGAGGGAGGTCGATCCCAGCTGGATTGGGCGCTTCTGAGGGGGCGGAGCCATGCCGCGCTAAGCCCCGCCCCCTCTGCCGGCTCCAGCATTTCCACAGCTTCTCCAGGGTAGAAGGGGGTAATGCCAAGCCAGAGGCGGCTATCTATGGCACCACTGGCTTGGCATAACCTTTCTGTACCCTGGAGAAGCTGTGGAAATGCTGAAGCCAGAGGAGGAGGGGGCGGAGCTAAGCCCCACCAAGCTCCGCCCCCTCCACCAGCTTCAGCATTTCCACAGCTTCTCCAGGGTAGAAGGGGGTAATGCCAAGCCAGAGGTGGCATAGATAGAGCCAGAGGGGGAGGGGGCGGAGCCAAGCCCTGCCAAGCCACGCCCCCTTTCCCCAGCTCCGCCCTGCTTCTCTCTTGGTAGATCTTTCGGACTTGGTCTTAGTATAAGTAGCTCGCATGCTGAAAAAGTGTGGGCACCCCTGCTGTAGACACACCACATATATAGACACACACAGGCTATTTAACATTCCAGCTTTTGGATGAAGTTATTCTGGCCGCCAGGGGAGCTGTCGCTTCACCGTCCATTTGTGACACTGATGAAGCACTTCCTCATTCTTTGCATGCTTTCTGGATATTTCTATGGCGTCGTAAATTAGTTACATCAGCCTCCCTGCATACGGTGCCTAAATTTCCTACTTGACAGATGCAACTGTCTTTCGGCTGCAAAGGTCGACAGCAAGCTACACAAATTGGTCGGAAGCTGGACATTTCAGTTTCCAGTGCTGTTGTACACACACACACAGCTATTCCAGAGTGTGTCCAGTCTATTGGAGCCCTTTAACATGTGACTGAATGTAGTTCTGTGAATGGCTCCTGTATGGTTGTGGTAACATTTAAATGGCACAATTATATGGGGGAAACTCATGATAATGCTGAATATGAAATCGACACATCACCTGGGAAGTATTACGGTGGGAGGAGTCGAGTTCTGGTTTCGTGTGAGGGAACTATGCCATCGGCCTCTGCTTACATGGTGTGGTCATATGTATGCTGCCCTAGTGACGTAAGAGCCTTTCACAGAGAAGCACTTTCAGTGCACCTGAGAGAAAGGTTCACAACAGTCAGGGACGTAGCCAGGGCTTTGGTTCGGGGGGGGGGGGCCGAGACTGGGTGGAAGAGGGTCTACCCTAGCAAACCTTTTGTATTGTTATCCCAATAACCCCATTAATGTGGGCTATAATGAGCATGGTGATCAGATCATGATATGAATAAACATAACAGTTTAAGTAATGTACCAGTCAGGCCTTCTCGTGGACCACCCTGAGAATTTGGCGGGGGGCTGAAGCCCCTTAGCCCCTGGCTACATGCCTGACAACAGTGGTTCTCAACCTGTGGGTCTCCAGGAGTTTTGGCCTACAACTCCCATAAATCCCAGCCAGTTTACCCGCTGTTAAGGTTTCTGGGAGTTGAAGGGCAAAACATCTGGGACCCGCAGGGTGAGAACCACTGGTATACAGAAGTATACAGAGTTTGCAACGTGGCATTGAAACAACAGACCATGAAAAGGCGTGTTTTGGCTTGAAGAGCAACCTGTTCTCCTGGCTGCAGTGCGGAGCTCCTCTACGCAGCGCTGTACTCCTTACCTGATGAGCAGGAATGTTACAATATTCACACGACACCCCATCACCTACTGAAGCATTCTGGTTTTTTACTTTGTAGAAGAGTCATTTCGCTTGTTCCCATTTACTTGACAAACTTTCGTGTCCCTTTTTGAGATACAGAGTTAAAATCTGACATAAAGCTGGGAAGAACCTTAAATCTCTTTTTTTTTCTCCTGCCGTTACCAAAGGCCAGCCACAAACGACAGCGGAGGGTGCAGGTGTGGCTGAGCTGAGGCGTGAGGTTGTAGAGCTGCGCACCAAAGTCCAAGAGCAGCAGAAGCAGCTCCAAGCCCAAGATCAACAATTACGCGAGCAGGGTGCCCGTCTGGCGGAACTGGAGCGCAAGGCTGCGGAGAGCGCAGTCGGGGAGTCCTCGCAGCCAGCACCGAGTGAGGAAGCCCCCCGGAAACGGAAGAGGGCAGCTGAACCCACAGGACCCCTCAGAAGATCAGAACGGCTGCGGAATAAAAAATAAGGTGGGGGAACGGACAGCTCCCGGGACATGCTCTGCTTTAGTGGCCCAAGCAGGTTGCCCGGCCTAGGTCCCGCGACTCACCGCATGGTGTCGTGTCAGGCTGCTGGTTCTTCAGAACCCCATGGACTGGCACAGGGACTTCCCCTCACTGCTGAGGCATGACTAACCCCCCCTGCTCCTGCTGGAGTGGGCCTGCTGCACAGGATCACAACTAAACACCGGTGTAGCCTTGCTCCTTGACTGCTACATTGTGCTCTTAATCCGCTGTTGTTAATGTGGATTTTTGGTACAACCGAATAGGGAATTTTTGATACATAAATTGGAGTGCACACGTTTTGCTGAAATGCCTTAGTTTAAAACGAGAGCTTAATGCTCATTTTCTGTTTATCAAGGAAAGGTTTTCCAAAATCATGTTCTGGGTTTTGTTTTTTTTAAAGATGTTAACAGCCTATGAACTCAAAATTCGGAACAAGTTTTCTGTAAAACCAAACATTACGAACCGATGTCAAAAGTTTGGAGTGTTTTACTGTTGGAAACCACCCTTGTTTTGCTCCCTGAAGGCCTTCTCTCTTTCTTTGTGTGTTTTTGCCACTTTGTTTAAAATGGGAGCAGGCTATTGTACCTTAGCAGCGGATATACACTGAATTGTCTCAAGGAGGAGGAGGATGATGATGATAATAATAATAATAATAATCACAGTTTGAAACAGCTTCTGGCGCTGGTGTGATGCCTTACTTACCAAATTATTATTGTTATTATTATTGTTATTATTATGACCCCTTGCTTGGCGAGAGGAGGAGGAGGAGGGAGCAGGAGGAGGGAAGAAGAGAGGTACACACATAGATGGATGGCAGCCTGTCGCCTGGCTCACGCCACCACCCCCACCGCCCCCTTCCAGGGGTTCAGCACCCCCCAACTTCTCCTGGGCCTTCCAGCGCCCCCCTAGATCGCCCCACCGCCCACCAGGGGGGGTACCGCCCACTTTGGGAACCACTGATCTTAAGCATAGAAACTGAGATTCTGCATGACTCTCTAATTTATTTATTTATTTATTATTTCAATTTCTGTACTTCTCCTTCCAACAGGCTCGGGGCGGTTTACACAAGCTAAAACAACATAGCTACACAACTGCCGTGAATCTCGCCTTTTCAATCGACTTACCAATGAACCAGTGAGGCACTGCTGATTGAAATGCCGGGAAATGAAGCCTGCACCACCCTCCTCCTGGTTGCAAGCGCATTGAGAACAGGCAGCTGGAGAAACCCCTTGCGCTCCTGCTACAACTGCTTCTCTCAATGTACCCACAACTGCTGCCTTGATTCATAATGCCTTTGTAACTACCCTACTTCATCACGTAATAGTTGCACTTCCGACCTCCCGTGTGTGTGTCTATTACGTGATGGCAACTATTAGGCGGTGAAAAAGGGCCCCATTTGAATAGCTTCTTTCGCTGTGTAATAGTCAATTTCAGGACGCGGCCACATCTGTGGGTGATATAGCTGCACCCTCAAAGGAAGCACACACGCGGGCGGGTGACGCTTTACCCTCCTCCCACATGGCTACGCACGCCTTCAAAGAGGTGGAGTGTCACCTGCCCGCAGAGATGCACCCTCACATTCACACTTCCCACCTTCGTCGAGCCCCACAGCACCAAAACAGCAGGCACACCCTTAATGTACTTGCTTGGGCGAGTGAACTAAGGGGGCGACTATTATCCGGGAAACGGCAAAACTCACTTTATGCCTTCCCCAAAATGGGGTGCAACTATTATGCAATGGCAACTATTATGGGATGAAATGCGATATTTTATTGTGGGACAGGCTGGCTGAAATGTTAGTCTTTCAGTCCTTAAAAACGGTAAACGTGGAACCCTAAAGTTAAGAAAACATTTTGTCCAATTTACAGTCTCAAGCAACTAGAATATTATCCCCCCCCCAAATGCTCTTTCAAGTTAGAAAGCTTATGAGAGCAGGAACAATAGAGACAGGTTGCACAAGATCCACCCAAGGTTTCTCATAAGCTTTGCACCCTATTTTCCCTTTTGAGTGTCCAGAAAAAAGGTAAACACTCAATTTAAAACAGAAAGGGATAAGCCTATCTTGTGTTACAGTCTTACTATGGATTATGGATTTCCCTGAATATTATTGAAAAGCTGTATGTACCCAGAGCCCCGCCCTGAGGAAGTGAAAGACGAAACGGGATTGGGCCCATTTATGGTTACCCGTAGGCGGACCGGAGCCTTCTCCTTGCCTTCTCGAAGTTCCCCCTTGGTTTCACTCCCGAGCTGCTATCCTACGCTTCCCATCCACATCATTCTCCCTCATCGTTTTCCTGTTCTCCTGTCTGTTAGAATTGCTGATACATTGCTTTAAAACTGCCGCCAAAACAAACCGCTACGTCGCAAAAGTTTTCCTATGCGACGGAGAAGGGAGACTTGCATTACGGCTTGGCGCAATTTGTTTTGGAACGGCTGCGGGAGTTTGGCTGCATTAGCCCATTGTGCGGCGACGCCTCTCCCATACATTTCCTATTTGCGGACCTGGTATACCTCATTGGAGGATACACGGACATCAGGACAGTGAGTACCATCGCCTGATACGTGTTGGCACGCACGGACTCAGCATTGGGCTGACGAAACTCTATTAATGTATGACCTTACTGGATGTAGCCAACATTGTATTCGCGGGAGTCAAGAGTTACCTTGTAACCTGTAGGATAGTGAAACCTTGTATATGTGTATCGTACTGTTACAGTGATTGGGTTGCGATATTGTGTTATTTATAGGGTATGATACCATAGAGGGAACCCTTCATTGCTATGTTTATATTACTGTGTGGATAAAAATGATATTTTGTTACATGTAGAGTGATATTTGTAGGCTTGCGTTTAATAATAATAATAATAATAATACTTTAATATTTGTGAGTCGCCCTCCACCGGCGGTGCTCCGGGCGACTTACAACAGTTAAAACCCTAGGGTGAACAATGTACAACAGTTTAAAAACATGGAATATGAACAGGAGGGGTGGCTCAGGTAGTCCAGGGTGCCGAGCCAGTCCCGAACGCTAGGCGGAAGAGCCAGGTCTTCAAGGCTGGCCGGAATCCAGATAGAGTCGGAGAGGCTCTGAGGGTGGGCGGCAGTGAGTTCCAAGTCGAAGGGGCCGCGACGGAGAAGGCTCTCCGCCGAGTTTCCGCCAGTCTAGCCTCCCGCACTCCAGGGGTAGTCAGGCGGTCACCGTTGATGGAGCGTGCTGGCCTCTCGCTGCATTGGGCCGTCAGCCGGTCACTCAGATAGGAAGGCCCAATGTTGTGCCGGGCTTTAAAGGTGAGCACCAGGAGTTTGTAAAGGGCTCTGAACTCTAGGGGCAGCCAGTGAAGTTCTTTAAGAATGGGAGAAATGTGATCCCTCACTGATGACCCAGTAATGAGTCTGGCTGCGGCGTTATGGATACGTTTCAGCCTCTTAGTTGTTGTCTGGGGAGGCCCACATATAGGGCGTTGCAGTAGTCGAGGCGTGAGACGACAGTGGCATGGACCACTGTTCTCAAGGCCTCTGGTGGAAGGTAGGAGCCAGCCGACGGGCCCTACGGAGATGGAAAAGGCGCCCTTAGCTGCAGCCTGGATCTGGGCCTCCATCGTGAGATTTTCGTCTAGGATCACTCCCAGGCTTTTCACCGCCGGGGCTGGAGCCAGGGACTCGCCCTCGAAGAGTGGAAGTGGTGGGCGGGGGTCGGGACGACCCGGCCAGAGGATCTCCGTTTTAGCCGGGTTGATCTTGAGTCTATATGCCCTGAGCCAGCTCGTCACCGCCCTCAATCCTAGGCTGAAACTGTCCGGTACTGATGATGACCCTGGGTCAAGCTTCAAGAGCAGCTGCGTGTCGTCTGCGTATTGGTAGCAGGAGAACCCATGGCTCCTAGCAATATTAGCCAGGGGCTGGATGTAGATATTAAAGAGGGTGGGAGATAGAATGGCACCCTGAGGGACTCCACACTCCAATTCGTTTTCAAAGAGACTTGACCCTGCCACTCGACCCGCTGCGAGCGGCCTCGCAGGAACGATTCCAGCCAGGCCAGAGCTCTGTCTTGGATCCCGGAGGCCGCCAGGCGATGGAGAAGCAGGTCGTGGTCGACGGTATCAAAGGCCGCCGTAAGGTCCAAGAGGACTAGGATTGCCGAGCCTCCCGATCCAGTTGTCGACGGATGTCATCAGTGATTGCCACGAGAACGGACTCCACTCCGTGGCCCGCGCGGAAGCCCGACTGGGACGGGTCCAAGCCCCCGGATTGATCCAAGAAGACCCGAATTTGGCTTTCTACAGTAAACACTCAATTTAACAATGGAAATGTAACAGCCAAAGACACGAGGGTAGCATCAATGTCAAAACATCACATATATTTTACAATACACATTCATTTAGTCAATGCGCTATATTCGCAAAACGCCAAGTAGAGCCGATATACGCCGGTGATGTATATCGGCTCTACTTGGCGTTTTGCGAATATAGCGCATTGACTAAATGAATGTGTATTGTAAAATATATGTGATGTTTTGACATTGATGCTACCCTCGTGTCTTTGGTTGTCCAGAAAAAAGAGCAAATTAGCTCCCCTTGGAGAAAGGGAAGCTCCGCCTGGCAAAAACAAGGCCAACTTCAGCATAGAGCGAGAGCAGAGGTAAATAATAACTCTAGCTTTGCCATGTCTAAGGAGCACCATTTTCTCTGCTTGGTATTTTCAAGTCAGAAGTAGCATCATTTGGAGGGAATGAACAGTTGGAAGAGTCCAGCTACAGCTAACTTCTTGGGACCCTACCTGGTGATTTCACACCCCTAGGTATCGAGCAAAGGTGGGTAATAAATAGTTTTCCAGGTGTTGTCAGACTGCAAGCCCCATCACTTTTCTTCGTCTCTGCTAGTTCAAGCTGATCGAAGTAGAGGGGCACAAATTGCCCTTGCAACTGATGATGGTGCCTCCTCCAGCAATGACAAGATAGGGACGACAAGACCCCAGTAACTGCAGAACCCATATCCGCAGCTTCATTTTCCTGGAGAAAAATGGTGCCTAGGACTTTTACTCAGTCTTTCAGCTGATTCTAAGGTATACTTCCCCTCGAATTTGCCATATAGTTGTGTTGGAGTACCTGGCACTCTAGGTCCTCCAAAGAAACTATGATATGCTGAGACCCAAAGTGGGATGATTTAATAGCATTCGGTCATATCCAAGATTTAATGCAGGGGTCGGGAACCTACGGCTCGCAAGCCAGGTGTGGCTCTTCGGATGATTGCACCTGGCTTGCAGATTTTGGCTTTTCAGATAAGACCAATGCTGGAGCAATCCCCAAACAATACGGGCAAGAAAGCGGTGTGTAAATAAAGCCCTCCAGCGCTCCCAGGCTCCGCGGGAAGGCAGAGAGGAACGCAGTTCACTTGAGGCTGCTGCGATCAATCAATCGCCGAATGAGCGGCTTGCCTAGAGCTTTCCTCCAACCCCCATTCAGTGATGGATTGCTATGTTGAGTTTATCAAAACAGGCCCAGGTTTCACACTGAGTGTATAAATACATTTAAAAACATATTAACTGACACTATATGTATTGCTGTGTTAGAGTGTCATTTTGTGTCATTTTGGTTGGTGGTGTGCCGCAGGATTTTGCAAATGTAAAAAGTGTGCCACGGCTCAAAAAAGGTTGGGAAACACTGCATTACAAGATACAAATAAGACCCAAGGAGAGAAAATTCAGAAACGACTTGGAGAAATAGAGGCTGCGAACCAAACTATTGCAGAACAGAAATCAAAGGCAAAAGCCGTTGAGGTAAACATCGGTGAGCTGAGCAAGGCTGGTTCCCAGCACCTTGCCACAAGTATCGACTTGGCAAGCCCAACAAGCACTGAAGGGCTTCCAAAAGAAGAAGGGGAGACCCATGTTGGTTGTAGCCAAAGAAACGCATTTCACTCAAGCACTGAAAGTATCTGGGAAGTGAGCAAGCAGATCACCCATGCTTCTTCTCAAAAGAGCCGTCAGGTTGAAATAATTTATTTATTATTATTATTATTTATTAATTCATATTTATCTGCCGCCCTTCTCCGGAGGCTCGGGCGACTAACAGCAGCATCATAAAACAATCAAAAACACAAGCATTAAAACAGGATAAAACACATCTAAAAACACAATAAAACAATAAAGCCCGAACCGAAAATCTACTATGGCGGCACGTAACGGGGCAACATCTCATCCGGCTCCAAACGCCTGCCGGAAAAGCAAGGTCTTCAATGCTCTCCGGAATAGGAGAATGTCCTGCAAGGCGCGAATGTCTGCCGGCAGCAGGGTCCAGAGCGTCGGAGCCACTATTGAGAAGGCCCGTTGACAAGTTGCCGTCAGACAATACACTTTGGGGGAGGGAATGACCAAAAGATTGTGGTCCTCGGACCGCAGCGATCTGGTGGGACAATACGGGATGAGGTGGTCCTGCAGGTACACTGGCCCCAGACCATGTAAGGCCTTAAAAGTTAGAACTAACACTTTGAAGGTAACCTGGTACTCTATCGGTAGCCAGTGCAGTTCGCGCAGGATGGGCATGATGTGGACACTCGCCGGACTGAGGATAAGGTTGGGCTGTACCACAATGTAAATAGAGTAGAAGCAACACCACATATCTTTAAATCACCACAATCTATATTTATCTTTATATACTGGACCTACTAGTCCCTGTGTTCGAGTAGCAACAATTCATTAATCTCACAAAATCATAATCATATCAATACATTCATTGGAAAATACCATATAGGACATATAATACAATACGCAATTACGGGCTGCAGGCTCACATGTAAGTGAGCAGAGACGCCGAGGGTGGGAGGAGAAAAGTTCCTACGTCATCAAAGACAGACACGGACCCGGACACCGTCCCAGCTAATGAGAAGGTTCAAATAAATATATAAACGTTCAGGTCAAAGAGACCAATTACTCAGCATCTATATGATCTCGGGAGGTCGTCCAGTGGTCGACAAATTGTAGATCGATGCGCGCCTATCCATTTATTTTCAAGTTGTAGGAGTAGTTTTTTATGTTTGAGTGGGGTAGGGGGCAAGCTTCCTCCAGGACCATAACAGTAAATTGTTCATGATGATGTTGGTGGGTTTTGAAGGGGGAATATAACACAGAATTATCATATATTGTAGTAAATCTACAATGTGAGGAACCACAAGGGTTAAATGACCGACTCGCAATCAGCGAATTGCTAATTTAAAGACACACCTGGTTATTCCCTATTTAACTGTGGCTTCCCCTTGTAATTGCGCTCTTAGCCCGGTATCCGTAGATATCGTCAGCATTTTGCGGTGCTCCTGTTGCTACATGTGATGGTATGTAACCCTTATCTACTGTATATGCCTGTATGTACTTTCCAGTTTAACCTGGCTGTTTCCATTTGTAAGCACTTCGTTGCATTGTATACATACTGTTTGCATTATTTGTTGATGCTTCAGTGTTGTTCCTGCTGCGAGTCGCTCGCAAGATTTGCTGCATTGGCCACGCCCCGGTCCTGAGGAAGCCCTTCGGGGAGAAACGAAGGCGCGCATCGATCTACAATTCGTCGACCACTGGACGACCTCCCGAGATCATATAGATGCTGAGTAATTGGTCTCTTTGACCTGAACGTTTATATATTTATTTGAACCTTCTCATTAGCTGGGACGGTGTCCGGGTCCGTGCCCGTCTTTGATGACGTAGGAACTTTTCTCCTCCCACCCTCGGCGTCACTGCTCACTTACATGTGAGCCAGCAGCCCGTAATTGCGTATTGTATTATATGTCTTATATGGTATTTTCCAATGAATGTATTGATGTGATTATGATTTTGTGAGATTAATGAATTGTTGCTACTCGAACACAGGGACTAGTAGGTCCAGTATATAAAGATAAATATAGATTGTGGTGATTTAAAGACACTCGCCGGACTCCCAGTGAGGAGCCGAGCTGCAGCGTTCTGCACCAGCTTGAGCCTCCAGGAAGGCCAATGTACAGAGCGTTACAGTAGTCTAGTCTCGAGATGACCGTGGCTTGGATCACTGTGGCCAGGTCGCGCTGAGACAGGTAGGGGGCCAGCTTCCTTGCCTGGCGGAGATAGAAAAATGCCACTCTGCTGCTGACGGCGGAGACATGTGCCTCCATCGACAGCAGAGGGTCCAGGGTTACCCCAAGGCTCTTAACAACAGACGGCGGACAAAGAGTCACGCCGTCCAGGGTCGGAAGCTGGACATCCCATAATCATAATAATAATAATACTTTATTTCTAACCCGCATCCATCTCCCCGGCGGGGACTCGAAGCGGCTTACATGGGGCCGTGCCCAAACAACACATCATAAAATAGAACAGCATATAAAAACAATGAACACAAACAGGTCGAAGACCTCCTCGAACAGGTGGAACAACTAGAGAGGCGGGCCTTGGGTGCCGAAGACGGGAAGTACGAGCGGAAGGCAGAGCCGGCGCATCCGTGCAGGAAAAAAGAGCTCTTGCTTAAGAAATTAAGGGATCTGGAAAAGGAAAATTGTCATTATACTGAAAGATGTAGAGGAGAAGAGGAGAAGAAAGCACTTGACTATATTATTTTATTTTGTTTGTTTGTTTGTTTGGACTTATCTGTCTCCACTCCCGTCCGGCTCGGAGCGACTCACAACATTAAAATCGTAAGTAAAAACAGCATATACAAAACACAGTAAAATCATAAACAGTACATCAACCCAATACACAGGAAGCAAGTCACAAGGGCCTGCATGGTCAGTGGTGTCGCGCCTGCGGATTACAGGCCAAATGCCTGTTTGGATAGCAAAGTCTTGCCGGCTTTCCGAAAGATCAGCAGACTAGGGAGAGCGCGGACTTCCGGAGGGAGTGTGTTCCAGAGAGTTGGCGCAGTGATGCGGAATGCTCTCCTCCCCGTTGAGGTCAGGCGGAAGTTCTTGCAGCCTGGGATTTCCAGGAGATTATGTGACTCTGAACGCAGTGGTCTGGAGGGGCAATCTAGGGAGAGGCGGTCCCTGGGTACACCGGCCCCAGACCATTCAAGGCCTTGAAGGTCAACACCAGCACTTTGAAGGCGATCCGGAATTCCACTGGGAGCCAGTGCGGTTCGCGCAGGATGGGAGTGATGTGGCAGCATGTTGGCACGCCTGCCAACAGCCGAGCTGCAGCGTTCTGCACAAGCTTAAAATTCCGGATCACCAACAGAGGAAGGCCAATGTAAAGAGCGTTACAGTAGTCCAGTCTCGGGATGACTGTGGCTTGGACCACTGTGGCTAGGTCGTGGCGGGACAGGTAGGGGGCCGGCTTCCTTGCCTGGCGGAGGTGAAAGAACGCTGCTCTACTGGCGGTGGAGATATGCGTCTCCATCGTCAGTTGAGAGTCCAGAGTGACACCAAGACTCTTGACAGATGACGACGGACATAATGTCGCGCTGAACCCCACCAGTGAGCGACGGAAGGAGAAAGATGGACTCATGGAAGGAAATAAGTTAAAGGAGGCCAGGATGACATGTTCAGCACAGGGCCGGATTACCCATAAGGCCACCCGAGGCACTTGCCTCGGGCGGTGGATTTTGGGGGCGGCATTTCCGGGGCCGGGCCTGAAGGAAGGGGTGAGCCTTCTCCTCGCCGGCAGCGTCTCTGCCCCTCCTCCCTTCAGGCGCCGGGGAAGGTGCCTTCTTCCCTCACGCCGGTTCCGCCTCCTCCCTTCAGTGAAGGGGAGAAGGCGCCTTACCCGGTTGGCTGGCTGGCGTGAGAAGGCGCCTTCTCCCCTCACGCCGGTTCTGCCTCCTCCCTTCAGTGAAGGGGAGAAGGCGCCTTCCCCGGTTGGCTGGCTGGCGTGAGAAGGCGCCTTTTCCCCTCACGCCAGCCAGCCAGCCAGGGGGAAGGCGCCTTCTCCCCTCACGCCGGTTCCGCCTCCTCCGTTCAGTGAAGGGGAGAAGGCGCCTTCCCCGGTTGGCTGGCTGGCGTGAGAAGGTGCCTTTCCCCTCACGCCAGCCAGCCAGCCGGGGAAGGCGCCTTCTCTCCACTGAAGGGAGAAGGGGCGGAGCCGCTGCCAGGGAGGAGAAGGCGCCGCCGGAAGTCCCGCCCCTAGGGCGACTCGGTTTTCGCCGCCCCGCTCGCCCGTGCCCCAAACACGAGCGGGGCGGGGGCGGCGAAAACCGTGCGAGTCGCCCTAGGGGCGGGACTTCCAGCGGCGCTTTCTCCCTCTCGCTGGCCCCGCCCCCCCAATAGGCCCCACCCCGCAATAGGCCCCACCCCCCAGGGGGCAACATTTAGGCATTTAGCCTTGGGCGGCACAGGCCGATGATCCGGCCCTGGTTCAGCACAAACACTGAAGGAGAAAGAGTCAGTCGTTCTAGCCATGGAAGAAAGGGCAAACGACCTACAGGAGAAAGTTAATATTTCAGAATCTAAACTGAACAGCCAGTGCCATTGTTTTCTCTGCAAGTACAGTCAAAAGCACAATAAACCTGAGGTGAGATCAGTTTCTGTTGACGTCTCCCCCTTCTTCCAAGGAGCTGCGGAGAGCTTGAGTAGTAGGATGGCCTCCCATCCAGCCACTGCTTTCTAATTTCATTTGGTGAACTCTATTGTCTCTTCAAATGCGCCGGGAAGTGGTGCAGCTGGCTAAGTGTCAGCTGCATAAGATCTCTCTGACATGTAGGTCATGAGTTCGAGGCCTGCTCGGGTCAGGGTGGGTGCCTGACCTTAAGTGTAGGCTGCTGCCGACCTTTGCAGCCCGAAAGACAGTTCATTTGTCAAGTAGGAGATAAAGGTACCACATTAAATGGGGAGGCAAATCTCGACTGCTTTATGAGCCCATTAAGAGCTCCAGGAATCGCTGAAAGGAATGCGGAAGAACAACAAGGGAAGCTGGAAAACGCTAAGAGAGAAGAGGAGTGCGTGAGCTCCCCCTGGTGGCCAGAAGTTTGTCACAAGTTTACCAGAAAAATTGCCTCCTTTTTCGTCTTTGTTCGTATATGTCCGTCAATATACAGTATGTATATATGTTAAAAACTGCAGGGATTGTCTGCAATGCATATGTACTGTAATCCGCTCCGAGTCCCCTTCGGGGTGAGAAGAGCGGAATATAAATGAAGTAAACAAACAAATAAATCAAACCATTGGCTCCCCCTTGTGGTGTTCTTGTGAATTGCGATGCCACGTGCCCGCTCTTTTGTTGCCATGAGGAGGGAACAGGGGGGAAAGGTCATTGAACAAACACACAGAAAGCAAAGGGTTCAGTCAAAACAATGGCTTGCAGACTGTACCCAGTCCTTTTCTAAAATTTCATTGCAAGCCATTCTATAATGCAAACTAGACCAATGCCGAATGGTTAAGGGTGCAGAGTGGGCCAGGTTTCCCATGCTGTCCATTTCCCCCCTTTTGTTTCAACCACTTTATTAGGTATGCGTTTTTTTTTAAAGATTCAAATAGTTCTGGAAGTAGGAGAGCAGTATATGCGCACCTATGCTTCGTGAGCAGGGCTACCATTAATATATTGGAATCCAGTCTGCCTGCTGAAATCAGGGGACCTTTGCAAAACTGCATTCCGATCATTTTATTTGGGTGTAAATAAATGGTATACGGTGTAGCCGTATACCATATATTGAATGGCTACTCTCATCATTTCCCACCATTTATTTATTTACTAGCTTGGGGACCCGGCGGTGCCCGGGTTTTTTGAGAAACGTATTAGTTGGTCTGTAGCAGTTATTTATATGGCTCACAGTGGTGTCAGGAAGTTAGTGAAGGTACTGCGAGTCCCATCATCCATAGTCCAACTTCCTCCAAACAGCACCAGGACATAGAGTGGGTCATGGAGGCTCTGTCTGCCAAGTGTGGCCTTGATCCCTCATTATTGGGAGTTGCAGTGGTATCATGAAATTACTGAAGGTACTGCAAGTCCCATCATCCATTGTCAGTCTTCCCTCGAACCTCACCTGGACGTGAAGGCAGTCATGGGGGTTATGTGTGCCAAGTGTGGTCTCGATCAGTAATCGGATGAGAGTTGCAGTGGAGTTGGGAAGTGAGTAGAGGTACATCAAGTCCCATAATCCATGGTCCACCCTCCTCCAAACTGCACCAGGACGTAGAGTGAGTAATGGGGGATGTGTGTGCCAAGTGTGGTCTGTATTGGTCCTTTTAGGTGGGCACAGTGGTCTGTGGGAACCAAAGTGTTTGAAAGTACTACAAATCCCATACTCCATGGTCCACCTCCCCCAAACCGCACCAGGACGTAAAAGGGGTCAGGGGGGTTATGTGTACCAAGTTTGGTGCAGATCCATCACCCGTGCTGGTCGCTGTGGCCTGTGGAAGTGGCAGCCAATCAGACCGCTGGCACATACATACATACAAACCCACAAACATACATACAAACATTCCCTTTTATTATATATAGAGAAGAGATAGAGATAGAGATTTATTTATTTATTTCAACCATTTCTAACACGCCCTTCTCAACCCCTGAGTGGGGACTCGGGGCAGCTTACACCGGCAACAATTCGATGCCTCAAGATAATACAAATGTAAACAAATAAACATCAATTTCAAACAGAACATAGAGCATGAAGTTAAAAACACATTGAAACATTGTCAGCAATCTGTATAGCCAATTCGAGTCCGATTCAACATCCAAAGTGCTGTCATGCTTGTTGTCCACAGGCCTGGTCCCAGAACCATGATTTAACCTTCCTGGGTAGTGAGTTCACTATGCATGGAGCCACCGCTGAGAAGGCCCTGTCCCTCGTCCCCACCAAGCGCACTTGCGAGGCTGGCGGAACCGAGAGCAGGGCCTCTCCAGGTGACCTTAAACTGCGAGGCGGACGCAGGGGGAAATGCGTTCGGACAGGAACCATCGTCCATGGCGACCACAGCTGATGATAAACATGAAATCCAATATGACTGGGAGGGTCGTGGCTTCTCCAGATCTAAGCAAAATGTATGTGGGCCATAGGAAACCGATCGGTTTGTGGCAGGGCACTGGCTTTGGTTAATGTTTGGTTAACCAACGTAGAGAGAGGCCTGAGCCCTTAGGATCCAAACACACCGCTCCAGTTGAAGGAAATAGCCATTTATTGAAGAAAGCAGCAAGTAATAAAGCAATAGGGAATATATGAAAGAAATGAGAGTTCAATCAATAATCCAAATGCCATAGGCCGATTAAGGCTGTAAAGTTCCTGAGACGTCCAAGCAGGACAGGTCCAGTAAAGGATAAGGCCAAAAGATGCCCAAGGGAGATCAAGGCCCAGGCTTGAGTCCCTGAGCTCACAAACACAAGAGTCCACAGGGAACATCTGAGGCTCAAGGCAGGAGCAGAAACCCATGAAGCTTGTTGGCAAAAGTGGTCCTGAATCTGAAGATTCAAACTGCAAGGCGTGGCTATATCGGAAACTAGATCTCACACACTCCCCTCCCATCCTCCTGCAAAACGAAACCATTGCTGCAAGGATGGGCCTTGAGCTGCCCGTTAGCACATTCCTTCTCTCTATAGCAGGGGTGGGCAACCTACGACCCGCGGGCCAGATGCGGCCCGGCAGCCGATTCTGTCCGGCCTGGGGAGAAGGATATCGGGGGCGGGGCCAAGAGGAAGGGGTGCCGCTGCCGCCATCCCATCGCGGGCTCTGTGGTGCCTGTGTCGGCAGACAGGACAGAGAAGTGGCGGCTTTGGAGTGCCTGCCATCCCTGGAAGTGATCCAGGCCTGCAGCGGGAGCAGTCAGCGACCTGCGGCGGCGGATCGCCCTGGCGACCCGGAAGACTTCCGGAGGGACTGAAAGAGGTGGTGGCAACTCCATTGCTGAAAAAGCCAGGGCTAGATCCCGCGGTCCCCTCCAATTACCTCCCAATGACCAATTTACCGTACCTGGGCAAGGTGATTGAGGGGGCAGCAATGGAGCAGCTGCAGGCATTCCTGGATGACGCATCCTGGCTTGACCCCTTCCAGTCCAGCTTCCGTTCTGGGCATGGGACAGAGACCGTCAGGTCTCCACCACAGACCTACTCCGCTGCCACTTGGACTGAGGCGGATCGGCGCTGCTCGTGTTATTGGACCTCATGGCAGCGTTTGATACTGTCAATTACCAACTTTTGACACACCGCCTGGCGGTGGCGGGGGTGAGGGGGACAGCCCTCAACTGGCTGCCCTCCTTCCTCCAAAACCGCCTGCAGCGAGTGTAGTGTGGGGAGGTGGTCTCCGAGGGCTCCCCCTTACACTGCGGGGTCCCCCAGGGGGCCATTCTCTTCCCGCTGTTATTTAACATCTACATGCGACCACTCGCCCAACTGGTGTGGAGTTCTCTGCACAATGCCAAGGAGCGGGGTGTGGTGGGGATGGTAGCCATGTTTGTCTTCACCTCATATAATCTCAAATTTTTCCTTTTCCTCCAGAAGAACAGGTGAGGGAACAAATCCCTCAAAATGATGAGGCCAAAAGAGGAAGTTTAGACAAGAACAAATCAGAAAACATTTCCAAAGATGGGGACTTCCGGCTGGCAAATGGCGGAGAGGGACGCGTCTCAGAAGAGCTCCTGAAGACGAAGCGAAAAACGACGGTCAGGGAGAGAGAATTCCCTACCAGTGTTCGGGAGGAAGAACACAAAGGTCCAGGGGTCTAGAAATAGCCTCAACAGTCTAATTTGTGACCCCTCAACGGCCCTAAAGGGGACTGGGGAGGCAGAAGAGAGACCTGTGGGGCTGTCAAGGAGCGCAGACTTGCTACGGCAAGAGCAACCTCCCGCCTGCCACACACACACACACACACACACACACACACACACAAGGGAGAGGGGAGAAGAAGTGACGTCAACCTCGAAAGGAGGAAGTGACAGAGACAGAGAGACATCTGAAACCCCAGAACCGAAGAAATTGAAAGAAATTGAAAGAAATTATTTATTATTTATTTTATTTATTTCCGGCATTTTACCCCGCTCTTCTCAACCCCCGAGGGAGGGAGGGGGGGGGGCTCAGAGCAGCTTCCAAAAAGGCACAATTCGATGCCAACACAGTAAAACACATAAAACACAGAAGTTTTTTAAAAAAGGTGCTGCCTTGTGCGAGTGTGCAAACGCCTGGTCCCATAGCCAGGCTTTTACTTTTTTCCTGAATGTCAGGAGGGATGGAATTGATCGTATGTCACTAGGAAGCGCATTCCACAGGCGGGGAGCCACCACCGAGAAGGTATTACAAATTACAAGGTAAATTACAAGGTAAATATAGTACCTGAGGTCACTTTAAGAGAAACAAGTTGATTGGAGAGAGGAGGGAGGAGACGACCTGGGAAAGGAGGAAGGAAGGAAGGAAGGAAGGAAGGAAGGAAGGAAGGAAGGAAGGAAGGAAGGAAGGGACAACAAGGAGGGACTTCTTTAGAGGAAATACAACATCAAAAACAAAATTAGGACAAGTAGAATGTAATAATAAAGACGAAGATATAAGAAAGGTATTTGAGAACTTTTATACTGATTTATATAATAAAGATGAGTATATTAATCAGGATGAGGTTGGAGAATATCTAGGAAAAATGAGATTAGAGAAAATAACAGAAGAGGAAAGAGAGACCTTAAACAGAAACATTACTAAGGAAGAAATTGAAAAGGCAAGAAAGGACGCAAAAGCTGGAAAACCTGCGGGCCCGGACGGATACCCAGCAGAGTTCTCCAAGCCATGTACGGAGGAGACAGCGGACACCCTTGAAAAACTATTTGATGGGATATTAGAAAAAGGGAAAACACCGGAAACATGGAAGGAGTCAGATATAGTCTTAATAGGGAAAACAAGAAAAGATTGAGACTCCGTGGCCCTCCGCCGGGCCCACCTTCGACCGGTTCCGACCACTCGACGCAGAGGTTGTTGACAGGATTGTCGCAGCTCTTAGACCTACCACCTGCTTGCTCGACCCGTGCCCTTCCACGCTAATCCGATCTTGCGTGGAAGGGTTACGTGGCCCTCTGTTGAATATAGTCAACTGCTCCCTTCAGCAAGGAGCTTTTCCGGAGGGACTGAAAGAGGTGGTGGTAACTCCATTGCTGAAAA
This sequence comes from Anolis apletophallus, assembly GCA_030556195.1. Classification (NCBI taxonomy): domain Eukaryota; kingdom Metazoa; phylum Chordata; class Lepidosauria; order Squamata; family Anolidae; genus Anolis; species Anolis apletophallus. The sequence continues at coordinate 4,557 of JARBWK010000083.1, read as the reverse complement.
AGCCAGGGCTAGATCCCGCGGCCCCCTCCAATTACCGCCCAGTGTCCAATTTATCGTACCTGGGCAAGGGGATTGAGGGGGCAGCAATGGAGCAGCTGCAGGCATTCCTGGATGACGCATCCTGGCTTGACCCCTTCCAGTCCGGCTTCCGTTCTGGGCATGGGAGACTTAGTATTGATCTAGGCAGCTGTCCCCTCCTCGAGGCAGACCGTTTGCCAAACCCCCAAACATCAGTAATTGGCTAGGTAGCCAGCGATGTCGAGCACCACTTCGTTCAGAAAGTGTGCCTCGTGCCCTCACAAATGTCCAGATAACGACGCACAGAACAGAACTGCCTTCTACCCCTGGGAGGGAGACACTTCTCCCAGGCACGCAGTATTTGCAAGACTTTTGCTCCACAAACTAGGGAAAACAGCGAGTTGGGACTAAGGGCTACTCTGCACGAGCAAGCCCTCCTCCCCCGGCTCTCCAACCCTCAAGGGCGAAGCGCGTGACCGGAGAACCCGATAAATTACTTTGCTGGTTCTCTTTCCTGTTTTATCTCCTAAAAGTCTAAAATAAATATTGTAATAGAAAAACCAACCTTTCCTCTTCACGTTGCATGTCTATGTGTCACAGAATAAAGGTTGAATTAATTAATTTCCGCTTGGCGCGTTTGCTTGGCCTCTCCCTGTCCAGTTGTGCTCTTTCGATACGCAAAACTACTACGCGATGCGGGCTCCCGAAGAAACAAACCGCCGTGACGTGTATATATTTCATATTCTATTTACCATTGACTCTAACTTAAAACCTTCCTTACACGGGTGAAACACTTCCCTTGGATTCAAATCTCCAGCTTGTGTCCCTGCTTCTCATAGGTTGGGCACGGTACGTATCAGTACACTAATCCAGTGCAGAGGCTGTGCTTTCTTAAACATGAGTATTATATTGGCTCTAAATGCTTCTAAAGCACTTACTTACCAAATTATTATTGTTATTATTATGATGATGAAGCCTCGGCAGCAAAGAAAAAGAAAACCAAAACGCCTACAGCAAGTCAGCCCCCGCGAGAGGGAGAAAAGGCCGCGCAACAGCCAGCACCGCCCATGAGCGCAAATATAGCGCTGACCTCCTCCTCAGCTGAGGCAACAGAGCCAATGGGCGAGGGGACGACCCCTCAAGTGCCCACCAATACCGCCCCTCTGGAAGCAGCACAGGATCAATACAATCCAATGACAGCAACTCCAGCGCTCCAAAATGCCTTAGAGTGCTCAGCCACGCCACCAACGGCAGCAGCGTGGCTACGATTAACTCTTCGGCCTCGGCACCGCCTCCTCCATCTTGGCCATTTCTGGCAGCCTCCCCAATACGCTCCCGGGGCCGAGCGCCATCGCGCCGTACAGCGAGATGTGGGAGCCGCCAACATTGAAGCCGCTCAACACCGAGCTCAACAAGCTCTGCCGACAGGTCCTCCTGCTCACAGAGAGCCAGGACGCGCAATAGAAGGGGGAGGAGCCGAAGAAGCACCTCCCACTCATCCTCGGTATGGATGGATGGATGGGCAAGAGGTACTTCCACATGGAATGCCTCAAGGGACAAGGCAGGGGTGCCCTCTGTCAGCACCGGCCTTCAATTCAGATATAATTAGGGACAAGGATACGAAAGGGTTAACCATTAAGAAAGATGGCGACCGTCCTTGAGGACGCCGACCTGAGCCGGATGTCTCCTACCTCTGAGGAGCACGGATCCGGAAATGACCTGCGGCGGAAGAAGGCGGAGGCGGAAGAGGAAAAAAGAGATTAGAGAAAATAACAGAAGAGGAAAGAAAGACCTTAAACAGAAACATTACTAAGGAAGAAATTGAAAAGGCAAGAAAGGACGCAAAAGCTGGAAAACCTGCGGGCCCGGACGGATACCCAGCAGAGCTCTCCAAGCCATGTACGGAGGAGGCAGCGGACACCCTTGAAAAACTATTTGATGGGATATTAGAAAAAGGGAAAACCCCGGAAACATGGAAGGAGTCAGATATAGTCTCAATGGGGAAATTAACAGGGAACGGGAATCACAGAGAGAACTGAGCCTGCCCCTGCCAGGCAGAATCGCAGCGATGACAATGATGACTCCGCCCAAGATGAATTTCCTATTCTCGACCCTCCCCATTATTAAAAAAGACAATCAATTTGATATATGGGGAAGAGATATAACGAGGTTCATCTGGGGAGGAAAGAAACCAAGGGTAAGGACGAAATATCTCCAAGACCCAAAAGAAAGGGGAGTACTCGGAGTCCCCAATTTTAAGTTATATTTTGAAGCGAACTGCCTGGCATGGGCAAGAGAATGGTACAAATTAGGGAACAACCGACTATTAAATCTGGAGGGATTCGATTTAAAGTTTGGTTTCCACGCTTATATCGCATACAACAAAAGCTGGGCTGGGTCCAGAGCATGCTCTTCGTCCGGGGCAGCGGCTTCAGAGGCGGCCCCCCGTGTGGCTCATGGCCCAGCGGCTGCAGAGAGTCGGGGCCTTCCTCCGCCTCAGGCTCCCCTCCGGGCCGCCACGCCGCCCTTCTTTTCTGTGGCATCCTCTTCCCTCAGCAGCCTGCGAAGGAAGTCGCTCTGAGCCAGGCCAGGCCAAGCGCCCCCTCCCCTCCCCTCAGGCACAGAAGCACTGGCTGAGAAGCAGTGCCATAGATCTATGGGCAGGGCTGAGGCTGATGCGTCAGGCACGAGCACTGCCTCCGCGGAGTCCGGCCTTGGCTCCGCCTTCTTTTGGGTACCAGGTGGCAGGAGCCAATCACGGCGTGATTTTTTAAATATCTTATAACATTTTTATTTTTATTTTTTAGGTCCATGATGTGCACCCCCGCTCGGCTTGCACCCCTAGGCCATGGCCTAGGTTGGCCCTATCGGTAATCCGGGCCTGCGGGAAACTCTTGCTCCAAGAACCTGCCGGTATTGGTTTCAGTGGCGTGTCTTCTCTTGATCCGTCATCCTGTTCCTTTTTAGCATTTCCAACAAGGAATTTAGGGATACCACTGAAATAATTCAGTGGTAATTCAGTGGTATTCCTTTAACATGGGTTGGTTTTTGTCACCAAAATTATAAATACATTTTCAGTATGGAAATTGAAATACTTACCCAATTTAATATTTTTCAGTGACAGAGACCAGAGGCGGAAAGAACAGGCCGCAAATAGAAGAAGAAAAAGGCATCAGGTCCCTGCTGAATTCAGGAGGCTGAGTGACGTTTGACTATTTCAGGAAGCCCTGTAGATATTTATATTTATTATTGATGAGACAAAATGGACAACCTATGAAGAACTTCTCTGGTGGAATGGTCGCGAATTGGCATTGAAAACGAAACCACAACTCATTGCAGAACAGCGAGAGGTGAACTGGTTCCCGTATCTCCAAATTAAAGGAATTTTTAGAAAAGGTAAGGAAATTGGATTTGGAAACCAAAATAATGAATTGGATGAAATTCTTTTCGGTCCAGATCAAAAATTAGTAGGGGAAAAATACAAAGTACGTAGGTACTACTAAAATGGGAAAACGAGAAAGACCAATACGAAGATCATTTACGAAAATGGTCGAGAAATATAGGGTACAGAATAAGTGTAGAGACATGGAAATCGAGATGGAAGAGTAACAGAAACATATCATCTTCTTATTCCCAACAATATTATTATTTAGGTGGCATTTAGCCCCGGAAAGTCTGGCGGAAGAAAGATCTCTGAGGCGACCTGTGAAGAACTCCTGAGCTGCCCCCTTGTGACGGCTGGCCTGAAGCTGTCACTCAACCACTCAGACATTGTGTGCCCCAATTCCTTCCCTGCCCCCCCTTCCCTTTCCCTACCCTCCTCTCATTGTCTGTGGTTCTGTGCTGTTGTGTCCTTCGATTCTTGTAAACCGCTCCGAGCCTTCCTTCGGGGAGGGGCGGTATAGAAGCCTGAAGAAATAAATAAATAAAATAAATAATAAATAAAAACACATACGAAACATGTGCATCCGCAGATGACCTAGGAGGGCGTGCCATAGAAGGCCCAATAAAGAATAGGAATAATTGGCAAAACAAAACTGAAGAAGAGTTTGGAAAAATCTCAGGATTTAAATTCAACAAATCAAAATCAAAAAACATAGAAAAAAGTGAGATACACAACATCAAAGCAAAATTTGGATTGGAGGCGACAAAAATAAAACAAAACAAAACATCTAGGGATAAATATAACCGCAAACAACTGGAAAAAAAATAACTTTGCAAAAACTTTGAAAGAAGTTGAAAACAACCTAGGGAACTAGATAAAAACTAAACATCCCACTTCTGGGGGGGGGGGAAGAGTTCAACAATAAAATGTGAAGGAGGAGAAGGACGGACGGACTGACTGACGGAGGAGCCTCTGAGGTGGATGGGAGAGTTTGTGAAGAAGAGATGGCCAAGCCCATAGTGACCCAAAGGCCTGCCCCCCCCCCCACTTCTAGGGAGGGGGGGGTTCAACAATAAAACGCGGAGAAGGATGGACAGACACACGGACTGGCGGAGGAGCCTTTGAGGTGGAGGGGAGAGTTTGTGAAGAAGAGA